>JBBBDQ010000653.1:2982500-3072500 GCA_037127315.1 Ascarosepion bandense
CCGACCAAGGCTATAGAACCCAATCTGTCCTGCTATTTAACCCATAACTGGAAGGAAGAGACGGATTAATACCTTTCACAAGGGTATTTGCGCGTAAGTGAATACAATGGATTCAGCTGGAATTTGAACTCGGCTTACCGGTTTCTCGTTCCGAGCCAAAATCCACTGTACCACAACGCACATCCTTAGTATTCTGAGTATAACCAGTCTTTTCTCCCAAAATTAATAGATAAACAGATTTTTACTGCGTTTATTCGGATGTTTTCTTCATTTTTCTTTCTTTCTTTGTGAATTGTTTAGTTTGATTTCTGACGAAGACATTTTTCCTTGCCCAGATTTCCACTATGATTGCACGGATCAGCCCGGACCCGTGCCCGGTGTGCCCGGTAGTTAGATACGGCCATATATGTGAATAGGCACACTCATGTATATTATACATATATAACAATATGCATTGTTAAGAAAACAGTGCTCCATGATACGACATGGAACACTGTTTTAGAAAATGAAGCTATTAATTATGTATTAATAAATATACATATTATCCTTCATTGGTGGCACGACTCAGATGCAATGCATCTGATGATTGTCTAGTGCATGGAACACCGAGCCGTGCCACTGACATGAAAAAAAAAATATATATATATATATACCAGCAGTATAGCCCGGTGTTCCTCGGGTGTAATGAAAGCTTTAAAACTAATCCATGGTCCTGGAGCTCAGGACTCAGCCTAAAGAATATTTGTGAGAAGTTTGGTGAGAATCGGATAAAAATTGTGGATTTGCATAAAGGACATACAGACAGATAAACAGACACACACACAAATATCTTGCCTTTTATATATATATATATATATTATTGATTTTCTGATCTATTGTATGAACTGCAACCTTGAAACTTCTGAATATTGTGACTTATGTCTTTGTCTATGAGTGTATCAAATTTGATTAAAATCGGACCACTCGTTCTATAACCCGATTTCGATTTTCAATATTTATCGGGCGTACATGGACACAAAACCTAGCTAAGAACACTCTCATTGGAGTAGATAGACTAAACTATCGCTCGGTTCACACTCCACCCACATCTATTGAACAGGTGAAGAGGCTCATCCCTTTTTTCCTGTTTAGGATGCGGTTTCCGGTTTTTCTCTTTTCTAATCTTCTCACTGTCTTCTTTTTTTTTTTTCTCAATTGGAGTAGATAGACTAAACTATCGCCCGGTTCACACTCCACCCACATCTATTGAACAGGTGAAGAGGCTCATCCCTTGTTTCCTGTTTAGGATGCGGTTTCCGGTTTTTCTCTTTTCTAATCTTCTCACTGTCTTCTTTTTTTTTTTCTCAATTGGAGTAGATAGACTAAACTATCGCCCGGCTCACACTCCACCCACATCTATTGAACAGGTGAAGAGGCTCATCCCTTGTTTCCTGTTTAGGATGTGGTTTCCGGTTTTCTCTTTTCTAATCTCACTCTTATGTAGCCCCCTGCACATCAGTGGCGTTACCGCCTTGCTTGGGGTGATATGATTAAAAAAAAAAAAAGAAAGTACAACTGTGTGAATTTTCAAGAAAATCGGTTCAGCCGTTTCGGAGTCTATAGGTAACGGACACACTCACACACAGACACACACACAGAGGCAAAGTTCCATTTACAAATAAGTTTAGATATATATATATATCGCACTTCCTGCCTTTGGATTTTCCTTCCATTTACTTACTTCCTCGTCCAAGAATTTAAATGTAAAGTCATTAGTCATCTCCTATCTCACTTATCTGCATCTCTCTTTCTCATGCTCTCATCTCTTCAGTATTCTCATCCTTCTCTTGCCCGCTTTCTGACACCCCCTTGTATTCTGTCATTCCTTCTCTTAACTTTCCTCCTATGTAACCCACTGCACATCAGTGGCAGTATAATAGCTTGCTTGGAGGCGATACGATTATAAAAAATAGGACTTAAACTAAATTTTAGACACCGCCAAGTAGAAGCAACCAATTTACATTTCGTGTTAGATTTCATTTTCAAAGTAATTATTTATACACAACAGGTAATTAAATTCTACAATTACAATTTTAATTACTGACTAAGTTGTACGCTAATTTTGTGTTTGTCTATATTTTGGAAATTTAAATTATAAGCTGGGTCTTTACTTACTTGTTAAGTCCCATATTTACAGGGTATTGGGCATGACGGTAAATTGCATCCAGCACCAAGTCCTCCAATTGGGAGGTTGTGAGGAGCAAGGAACCATATCTTAATTGCTGTTGTTACCTGGTCCACCCTGACCCAGAGCGGTCGCCCCTGTTAGGGTCCCAGGTATGGGCAAATAGTAAAACCTCACACTGGAGTCAAAACACTCTGAAAGTATAAAAATAGACTTTTATCGAAATATAATTTTTTAAGGAAAAATTTTACAAACAACACATTTTTGAAGAAAAAATTATTACCATAAGACATTTTTGAAGGAAAAACATTATTCTCAGTCAAAAATGTTTGAATACAAAACTAGAAGACATTTTCAGTTTTCTAAAATAAAATGAATAAAAACAAAAATTTTCATTAAAATCTGACTAAATCAACTTTCTCACTATAATCTAATCTCATATTAATCTAACATTAAAATTTTAATTAAAATTCACATGTCTAGAAGAATACTCAAACACATATTAATATTACTATTTTGCACCATATTTGAAATGATTTTTTTTTGTGCCGTTGCTGAAGAAGCGAGATTTTTCTCGCTAAAGTAGCTATACAAAGATTGTAATATTCGGACATATATTCTGTATAATAACCATATTTGGCTCTGTAAATATATCACCAAACCCTCCACCTGGATTATTTTTTATATTAATAAAATTAATATCAATAGAATCTGATTTTTGGGAATTTACCTACATGCATTTTTAAAATTTTGTATATATATATATATATATATATATATATATATATATATATATATATATATATATATGGCGAGGCCATGTCATTTGAGAGATTATAGCGAGCCAGCTTTAGCTTAGTACATTCACTTTACTACCATTTATTAAACTTTACTACCAGTTATGAAAACTCTTGTTTACTCTTACCAGTGACTCATTAGATTTTTTAATAATTATGTCATCGAATAGATCGAGTTGTGTAAAATATATCTATCCTCCGTATTATAATAATAATGACCGTTATGTAATTATTCGATATATATATATATATATATATATATATATATATATATATATATATATATATTGTTAAGTATAACAGGCAATGAATGCCTGCTATGGTTAATCATAAGCCTTTCTAAATATCGTATTTTAGCTTCAATTTCTGGTAAAAATAAAGACAAAACTTGCCCAACATTTAGATATTTTCATTACGCTGGTTTTAAGCTTTCGGCTCGCACACGATTATGAAATCAATTGCTTTAAATAGTTTATAGTATATGATGACCTTAATTTGTTTGTAGTCTCTAATAACCCGACAACCACACAACTAAATCCTCTACAGAAAACTAATGTAGTGTATGAATTTACATGACCGTTCAGAGATTGTGACTTTGATATTAATAACAATAACAATACTAATAATTGGTTTTACAACAATCACACTCTCCGGTAGACTTATTTGTCTTCTTTCTGATCATAGTTCTATTCTATTAATCAACATTACTTGGAAAAACCTAGCCATGTACGTAATATTAAACAGATTTTTAATCGATAATACAGTGAAACCGACACATTCACAGAGTAAAAATAATCTTCAGATATTGGAGGCTATCTACATTAAAGGAAAGCAAACGACATTGTATAAAATCACATTTCAAACTAATCACAATACATTACATATGGTATTGTTGCTAGCATTTCATTCCCTCACGTGCTATGACGTCATAGAACCGAATTACATGGGTTTGCTATTCGGTGACCGTTATCGTTGAATAGAAATGTTTTATGTCACCACAAGAGAATATCACCTTTGATGGTGAATATATTTATGTTAATATCCCTAAAATCACTCTGAAGATGGGTCGAGTTAGCCGAAAGCTCAGGACCAGGGTAATAAAAAATATCCAAACGTTGTACAATTTTTGTCTTTACATTCACAAGAAATTAAAGCTAAAATACGTTGTTTAGAACGGTTCATGATTAAACATAATAAGCATTCATTGTCTGTTATATTTAACTACATATGTTTAAATAATTATCTTCTGCCTCAATACACTAAATATATATATGTGTGTGTATGCATGTGTGCATCCTTCAGGTCAATTTCTGTTTTTTTCTTATGAATTAATGTAAGATACCCAATGTGCGTCAATACATATTTTGCCGTCATTTTGGACGGCACCGACTCATTCGCGTACGTATTTGCCATCCACATACAAGCCTGTTTCGCTGTATCATAGCTCATCAGCGTGGCTAGACATCGATTTGGTGGCAGTCGGAGTCTCTACTTCCTAAGCCATAGAATGAGAGAAGGGAAATTTTAGCGTGTCATATATAAGCGGTGTATACACACGCCAGTTAGCGAAAGAACACAATTCATTGCTAAAGAGTAATATGTATATGTATATATATATATATATATATATATATATATATATATATGTTATAAATTATATTTTAGAACATGTACTTTAACTTCTCTATATATAATCGCTCCGAAGGCGCGTCCGTTTCTGCATCGGAGTACCGATGCTTCGTCATGCGATGTGGTACTTGGAATCCTTTTCATTTTTATTTATTTCGTTTTGTTAGGGGTGTTGGCTGGGGTGTTTTTGATATTGTGATATTTCGTTGACAGTTGGAATTCTTTGTGGAGAGTGTTAGTGTGTGTTGGTGGGTGTTAGCAAGATAATGTAGTCAGTCTGTGACCGTTGGAATTTATTAGTTGGTGCGGGTATTTTTTTTTTTTGCAGAGTTTTTACAATCGGTGTAAGTTTGCATGTTTAATCTTAATATTGGGTTTAGGGAATGTGTTTTTTGTCTTACATTTTTAATTTTTGATTTTTTATATCATTGTTTGGGAATCGCTTTCTCTATTCAATTTTTAATTTTAAATTGTTGATTTTTAATTAGATCATTTTTTGGAAATCATTTTCACTATTAAATTTGTAAGTTTTAATTTTCTATTCTCATATAAATTTCTATTCTCATATCTAGTCTATATATGATTCGATTTATTATGGTTATGGTCATGGTTATATATATATATATATATATATATATATATATAATCATCTGCAAGCAAACGTTTCACTGTATCACAGCTCATCAGTACGGTTAGACAGCCGATTGCCTTTTACCCAGGATTGACCAAATTATTTTCTATTTTATTGAATTCGTATTTTGGTTTATATTCAAAGAAAGAATTATATATATATATATGCAACGAAACAGAGCTGTCTGCGGATGACCACACACACACACACACACACACACACACACACACATATATATATATATATATATATATATATATAGTCATCTGCAGACAGATCTGTTTCTGTTTCACAGCTCTTCAGTACGGTTAGAAAGCCGATTGCCTTTTACCCAGGATTGAAACCCGACCGAATTGGCGTCAGTTGGGGATTCTACCTCTGAGTTACGGGCGCTCGGTAGAAAGTGGCAGACATTTTAGCGTGTATATTATCATTATACAAGCCCAATAGCTGAGAGTGTTCTCATTCATTGCTGAATGAACGATATTGTGAGTTGTATGAAATATTTGACGAGACATAAAGGGAGTAATTGACAAATTAACTGATTCATCAATTAGTTTACTGTCACTAGCTTGTAGATATCAATCCGTGTTTTACAAGCATCTACTTATTATTATCGTTACGTTTTTCATGTTTTTTCGATAAAGCCAAACCCTTTGATTTTATTCTTCTTAGTATACAAAATAGATGCGTGCGTGTTTGTGTCTATCTATGACTGTACACGTTTATTTACGTATCTAAGGCTATGCTTAAACGTGTGTATACGTAAAACTGGTAAGCTGCATGGATGTGAGCTTATCTGATTTCGAAAGCATTCCCGGTTTATGTAATAAATTTGCAGACGTGTAGCTACGCCCTAAAGATGAGACTTTTTATTGAATTAATGTTCTCGACTAAATCATAAGGGAAACACTTACATTAAATTACAAAAATAATTATTGGAAGTGTATTTTTTTTCTGATACTAAGCAAATAAGAAGACATAAAAATGAACTCCCAATAATATGTAGATGTTCAGGACCAACTTAGGATAATACAAAGAAAATTCCAAGAATCCTGGTCAGTAAACTTCACACTTTCAAGTTTCGTGTCTCCTAGGAATTATTGTTATTTAATTCTCAAGGAAGTACTTAGTGTTTTATTTATCTTCCATCATCCATCAGTGACATATAGATAAGAATCTTTGAATAGCTTCTTGTCTAGCTTCAGATTGTTCATAATTAGATTGTTTAATTTCACTGTGAAATAATTTCTCTTTTCTTACAGAACGCATACTTTTATTGAAAATAACATTACATATAAATTTCCCGTTTTTAACGCGAGTATTTTCCTTAGAAGTTACACAGCTCAGCTTTAGTTGGTTGGTTGATGTTACGACCTGTCAGCTCTTGGTAGATTATTTAATATTGAAATTGTTTATTTAAATATTATTATTCTGTTGTTATTAAGGGTTTATTTAGGTCGATGATAGGCAAAGGTCTTTAACTTTGGTTCGAGAATAGGCAAATATTAATTTTTCATAATTTAATTTCTTAAAATTTACTTGGTTCAAGGGTAAGTAAATGTTACTTGTTTATATTTAAGTCTATAAGCATAGACTTAGTTTTATAGCGGGGTATTCCTTTTCTAGTAGTAGTGGGATTCCGTTCTAGTGAAGGGTAATTGTAAACCGTTGCAGGTTAACGGAATTTGGCCTTGTTGTAGATAGCCCACTATAAGTCATAAAATGATTATAAAATCAAGAAAAGCAAATTGAGTTGAAAAATAACATTTTTATATATACACATATCAATAAAAGTTTTTACAATTAAAATAATACTTGAATATAGGTCCAACGAAGGTTAAAATGTTCATGGCAAATAATAAGCTGAAAGAGAATTAAAGCTAAGGAATGTGGGGAGCGTGTAAATGAGGAATGTCTTTGATGTAGTCGCTCCTTAGGTCAGTTAGTAGTTTTTAGACAGGGAAGAAGAAAGCACAGGTTAAGGGACGAGCATAGTGGCCACTTGACTTGGTCAAGGGAGATATTAATTACTCTCTCCTGTCACCGTCGGTCTGTCTGCTGGGTGCTTTCTGTATCGGCTTTTTATTTCGACTTTTTGGATCGCAGGTGGTCATTTGAGGATTCACACTTGTATTTGATACTAGGCTTCCCATTGGCCGATAAATAAAATTCGCGTAGGCTCGCGAAATGAAAATTTAATATTTGATTAATTCTTATTTTTCAACCGGAACATCTGCGCGAACCCGGATGCGCAACGGCGACTTTTGGTCATTTGCTTTTTGGTCGTGAAAGCGCTAACATCCGGTCCATCGGTTTTACTCGATATCACCACAGTTTCAGCGTAAGCAAATATTGTAATGTTATATTTGAGTCTATAATTATTTACACAGGATCAGGCATATGCAAATATTTACCCTTTTTATTTCAATCGATTCGCATTTACGTGGTTCGAGAATATATAAATATTGGTCGTTTATATTTCAATGCATAAACGTATACTTGGCGGGGGGGAAGTACATATTGGGCGTTCAAGGAACAGGAAAATTTCACTAGAAACAAAGAAGAGAGATTGCTATGTGATGCCGGTTCTTCAATATGGCAGTGAATGTTGGACAATATATTCAAAGATGAAGAAAAAAAATTGAAGCAGCTGAAATGTGGTTCTACAGAAGGATGCTGTGGATATGATGGACCGAGCATGTGAGGAACGACGGGGTTTTTGAAAGGAAATTAATACTGAGCATCAGGAAGAGACAATTAAAGTTCCTGGGACATGCAATAAGGAGGGCTTGGAGAACCTGATACTAACAGGCCAGATAGAGGGAAAAGGAGACAGGGAACAGCAACGGGTAACATATTTGAAGGACCTGATCAGGTGGATGACGGAACGTGGGTTGCGTGGTGTAACAGGAGAAGGCGTGCTAAAAAATACTATTTAAATCACAATATCACAGGCCCCTCGATATAAGAGAAGTATATATTAAACAATTTCCCCTGACTATTAATTTACATCATTTAACAGTTAAATAGATTTTTGAAAGATTAAAAAATAAGAATAGTTGCTCAAGCGATACCCAACCACGCGCGTCACGTATAGCTTTAAAGAACTCTCCTTTTCAAAAACACAAAATAACAACAAAAACAAAAAAATTACGTTACAATCAAACATGTAGACAAAATAACAAGCTTAAATTCAGTGCCATACGTGATACACGCTTGGGCGATCATGTCTCGAAAGAGACATGACTGACTGGGCATAAGATTATCCCGCAGTAGGTAGCCATTAGCTTTCTGCGGTAGACTGGTTGCCGACCAAGGTTATAGAACCCAATCTATTTAACCCATAAATGGAAGGAAGAGACGGATTAATACCTTTCCCAAGGGTATTTGCGCGTAAGTGAATACAATGGATTTAACTGGAATTCGAACTCGGCTCCCCGGTTTCTCGTCCCGAGTCGATAACCACTGTACCACAACGCACGTCATTGAGTTACTTTATCTAATTTTCGAAATTATTTAATTGACAACACTAAATTCATATGTTGAACCGAATCAAGTACGTGTGAATTTACCAAGTTCCCTATTTAATGAAATTTTTAGTAGACGCAAATGTAAATTTTGTCCTAAAAGAACTGTGTGCTTGAATTTGCCTTTGAACAGTACATTTTATAGGAGAGATATTGTTTCGGTCAATTCTTGATTCAATTACCTTTCTGTTAACGGTTTTCTTTGTATTGTATTTATTTAAAGTCACCATGATAAAGATAACCTTTAGTTCAGAGAGATTAGAGAGACTGTCATCGTGACACAGAAACACATATTAAATAAACCGGTAGACAAAAGAAGGGGACACCTCGTAAAATGAACTATTTACGTACCAAATTCAGGCTTGGACTATGGCTGACGATGAAAGAGGTGAACTCGTCAGTAAATATATACTCAAGTACTTTCATTAAAGCAGCAAGGGACAGGGTCGAATCATACATATATATTTGTATATTTAGGCAGCAAATTTTCTTTTAGACATGTCAGATTAAATAAATTGGAAACAATGTGTTTGCTTATTTTTAATAACGGATAATCTTTAGCGTATTATAATTGAAAGATGTCAGAAATGAGCTGTAAAGTTGACATGTTATTATCATTCATTTCTCAAGTTACCCAAGTACTTTTAACCTCTTTCCGAGGTCATCTTCAGGGATGTGAGTTGTGTTGTGTTAACAAAAGTAACCATAAAACTCTGTTGCTAAAAATTACTGTAATTTTTTTCTGCTCCAAAAATAACGGTTGACAAATTGTTAGCATTCATGAGAACGTGAAAATTATTCATAATGTCATTTTTTTATAAGTTGTGACTGGTCAGATAGAAGGAAGGAGAGACAGAGGAAGGCAGCGGATAACATATCTGCAGAGTCTGATCAGGTGGATGATGGAACGGGCGTTGCCAGGAGCAACAGGAGCAAACATACTAAGAGCCACAAGGGATAGGGAGACGTGGAGATCCATGATCGCCTACGTCCTGAAGGGACAGGGCACATAGAAGAAGAAGAAGAAGAAGAAGAAGAAGAAGAAGAAGAAGAAGAAGAAGAATGTCATGGTCATGCAAGTGTTAAAGCATGAAAAAACTGTTATATTTACAAACATTTTAGATCATTACTAAAGTATTCATAGTTGATTCTATAAATTAGTAATTTTTTGTTACATAACACACACACACACACATATATATATATATAGCGTTCAATTGTACTAGCATTTGACGCCAAGATTGTTATTTTTTAGTGGTTATTACTGATAAAATAAATTTGGCAAGCAGTTTTTATCATAAACTGCTCGATGTCAGGATGTAGATTGAGCGTTCATAGGTGCAAAACATTTATCTCTTTAATCTGTTCAAGCCCTTATGACTGAGCACATTGTAACGATGTCCTCACGAAACTTCGAAGTAGGCATAGACCTGTTCTATTAAACAGATGAACATCTTCTATACATATATCTATTTTTTCTCATATATATATATATATATATATATATATATATATATATATAAAGAAAAAGTTTCATTTAAACGTTTTATTTAAAAACGACCGACAAAGTAGATTTTACTCCTTTTTTATTTAACTTTTTCAGTATTCTTACATCTTTCTTACATCTTTCTTACATCTTTCTTACATCTTTCGTTTAGCTGGGGATAAAGAGCGTAAAAATGTTCCATATTTTTTTTCAACCACTTTTAGCCACTTCACTGGCCATTTTCAAGATTTTGAGTAACATATCTGAAGCGCAGTAGGTACCTAGAGCTTATGTCACAGTACTAGAAGGAGTGCGTCGTGGTGCAGTGGATATCGACGAGGAAAGTGAAATCGGTGAGCCGAGTTCGAATTCCAGTTAAATTCCTTGCATTCACTTGTGCACAAATATCCTTGGAAAATGTATTAATCCGTCTCTTTCCTCCATTTATGGGTTAAATAACAGGACAGATTGGGTTTTATAGTCTTGACTGGCAAGCAATCTATTGCAGAAAACAATGGCAACCTGCTGCGGGATAATCTTCTGCCCAGTCAGTCATGTCTCTTTCGAGACATGATCACCTAAAGCGTGTATCACGTATGGCACTTAACTGACTGACTGAAAATAATAGTTGGAAACATTAAAACTTCTACTGGGCATAAAGTGGATGATCGATTTTCTATTGTTATGAAGTAATAAACTGATCTCCCACTAATTATACTTACTATAATATTGTAATATATTCTTTTTTCCGTTCAGCTATGAGTTAAATGGCAGGACAGATTGGGTTCTGTAGCCTTGGCTGGTAACCAATCTACCGCAGAAAATAATGGCAACCTGCTGCGGGATAATCTTCTGCTCAGTCATGTCTCTTTTGAGACATGATCGCCCAAGCGTGCATCACGTATGGCACTCAATTGACTGACTATATCATTAAAAATGCCTTAAAACAAAGAGTGTTTTAGGTTAATGGACGTTGTAATTGTTGTAGAACAAGAAAACACCCTTTTTTTTTTATTCGAGTTTGTTTTTAATTCTTTCCTTGGCCAGCATGTGTAATTTATAGCTTGAAAACAAAAAGGTGGCGACGCGGAGGCATGCTGTCAGACAGGGAGATTGTTGAATAAAAGAAGGCGTGAGAGACGACCGAAGAAGTAGCATTTCCAGTTGTTTATACGCATTTTTCTTTATTAATAAAAATGACTAGCAAATAATAACGCGGAATCTTACCATAAAAGACATGTCTAGTACCCGTAAATATGGCTGGGGTATTTAAATTTCTGCATTTTATCTATGAACAGAGTAGCAGTAGTCCGGCGTTTCCCAGGTGTAATGAAAGCTTTAAAACTAATCCATGGCCCTGGAGCTCAGACTGAGCCTAAAGAATATTTGAAATAATAAAATAATTACGACAATTTACCTATTACACCTAATAAAAGAATTGCGACACTTTACCAATCCAGCATATATATATATATATATAACTAGCAGTATAGTCCGGCGTTACTAATGAAAGCTTTAAAACTAATCCAATGTCCTGGAGATCAGACTCAGCATAAAGAATATTTAAAATAATAAAATAATTGCGACAATTTACCAATCGCACCTAATATATATATATATATATATATATATATATATATATATATATATATACACATACATACTAGCAGTATAGTCCGGCGTTACTCGGGTGTAATGAAAGCTTTAAAACTAATCCATGGTCCTGGAGATCAGACTCTTTGGACGTTGGCCCGAAAGACTAAAAACAAATAGTTGTTTCCAGTTATAGCCAAGCCGTAGACTGAAAGAAAAATGTAAGTCAAATTTTGATTTCCTGTTATCGATATCAAATAAGTTTTTTTGTCGTAAACTAAATTTTGAAGGCTAAATAAGTCATCTGAGTAAATAGTATCATGGCTGAGACTAAGAACTACAATTATACCTACTTAGAGCCAAACCCGAAGCAAAAACTAAGATAAAAGGACTGAAAAAATACAGGCATACAGGCAGATAAACAGACACACGCCCACACACACAAACATCTTGCCTTTTTCAAATATATATTATCGATTTTCTGCACTATTGTAAGAACTGCAACCCTGAAACTTCTGAATATCGTTTCTTATGTCTTTGTCTATGAGTGTATCAAATTTGATTAAAATCAGTCCACTCTTTCTTTAACCCGATTTTTTCGATTATCGAATTTCGATATTTATCGGGGGTACCTCGACACAAAACCTAGCTAAGAACACTCGCAGAGGCTTATTGTACAACTGTGTAAACTTCCGAGAAAATCGGTTCAGCCGTTTCAGAGTCTGTAGGTAACGGACGCAAACACGCGCGCGCACACACACACACACACACACACACACACACACACACACACACACACACACACACAGAGACAAATTTCCATTTATTAATAGGTTTAGATTATTTCAATTTTAACTCCTTTTTTTTTATGTTTAATTATTATTATTTCTCTCCAAGTAAGGCGATAAAGCTACTAAGACGGTTCATGAGTGAAAACAAAATAAGAATACTTTAAGGGGATGGCACGGGAACCCAGTTCTAAACAGAAAACATTTTCCTCCTTAAAACTTTCTATTTGCATGTTAACTCTGATCACAAGACCGTGTTCATAGGCGTACATCATACCATCGATAACTTTTACCTAATCTCCACGACCGCTGTCATGCTGGCGTTGGTCTCCTACATCCCTTTCTTCTTCCAGATAGCAGACTTTCTATGTGCCCTGTCCCTTCAGGACGTAGGCGATCATGGCCTTCCTCATTTCTCTATCCCTGGTGGCTCTGAGCACGCCTTCTCCTGTTACACCATGCAATCCTCGTTCCGACATCCACCTGATTAGGTCCTTCAAATATGTTATCTGTTGCTTTCCCCTGTCTCTTTTTCCCTCTGTCTGGCCTGTTAGTATCAGATTCTCCAAGCCCTCCTTCCTCATTGTGTGCTCCAGGAACTTCAGCTGTCATTTCCTGATGGTCAGCATTAATTTCCTATTTTGTTTCCATTATTTCCAAGATCTCATCATTGCTCACACGCTCGATCCATTATATTCGCAGCATCCTTCTGTAGAACCACATTTCAGTTTTCCTTCATCTTTGACGGTATTGTCCAGCATTCAATGCCTTATTGAAGGACGGACAGTTCGTAGCAATCCAGTACTCTTTTCTTTGTGTCTAGCGAAATTGTCCTGTTTCTAAAATACTTTACTGAACTCCTGGAATGCTTCCTCCGCCATGCCAATTCGCCTTCGGATCTCTGTGTCGTACTTTCCGTCTTCTGTTATAACGATTCCCAGGTATTTAAATTTTTGTACCTGCTTGATTCTGGTATCCCCGACCTGTATTTGGCATAGATACCACTCTTCGATCCCAATCCGAACACCTCGGCATTATATGTACTCGCCACCCCACGATGGCGGGACGTCACAAAAACTTATTTTTAATGTTGGTGCCCATATGCGTATAAAAATTCCTCAACCGCATGAATAATGTCATGCAGTCTTAAGGTATCCTTCAACGCTTATATTTTAATGATGGACGTGGTGCTATAGTTTTGGAATTGATGAGTTTCCTCATTACAAAACCGTGAACTACTCGAAAGTAGAAATATGGCAAGGGATAACAGATACTACAAAGCTGGAAGTAATGTAACAAAGACCCGATCCTACTGTTAGCACACAGATACTACACAGATCCTAATAACGTAGATAATCTGATCGTGTCATTCACTCATCTCTCCATAGCCAGATTCAATCGATGTGCTTTACGCGTACTTGTTAACCAAGGTAAAAATTATCCAGACCCCGCGAATGCTGTCACGTTGATGCCAAGATTCACCAATCCGCGATCTCTAATGCCATAAAGAAGATACTATGGCACGATTGAAATACCATATTTACTCACCTCTCTATGGCGATGGGTGGTGACACGAGTTTTGTTTAACTGCGGTGCTCATACACGTACATAGGAGATAAGGTCAGAAATGGTTGTCCTCGCGAACAGTGTCACGCTGGCGTCGGTATTCACCAACCTTCTTTCTTAAGTGCAATGAGAGATGTCCAGCTAAATGGTTTGAATTCCTAAGCTGAGGTATCCCTCATGACAAAAACTGTGAGCTGCCCTAAGGCAAATAAACGACAGAGAGGAGGACAGACATCTGGGCGATCCCAGCTTGAAGGCGTGGAAAAGGAGGACTGAATTTAAGTATAACGCGCTGACACTGATACTCAGCAACGGGGCCAATGCATTTATTCACGTTCCCACGGCGGCAGGATGTGGCATATGGCCGGTTTAACGTGGTGTGCTTATGTACTTATATTATACTTATATAAATACGAGCCCATGACAAATACTGGCTGGTTGCCGCGATTGCTGCTACACTGACACCAGTACCAACTAAATATTTATTGTAATGAATAATAACAATAACTTTTTAAATTATCAACAAAATTTCTAAAACAGATATTTCTTAGTGTAGCATTTTATTCTTTTTAATATTATATGAAAAAGGGTTGGGCAACTTCTTTTTCTTTTTCTTTTTTTATTTTGGGCGGTGGATCGCATTATTTATGGCTTAATTAAATTGGAACGTACTAAAAAAATAAAAATAAAAGATGTGTATTGTTTGTGGTGCAGTGGATATCGACTTTTAACGACAAATCGGGGTGCCGATTTCGAATTCCAGTTGAATTCCTTGCATTCGCATAGACACAAACACCCTTGGGAAAGGTATTAATCCGTCTCTTCCCTCCAGTTATGGGTTAAACAATAGGAAATATTGGTTTCTATAGCCTTGGCTAACAACCAGTCTACCGCAGAAAGCAATGGTAACCTACTGCGGGATAATCTGCCCAGTCAGTCATGTCTCTTTTGAGACATGATCGCCCAAGCGTGTATCACGTATGGCACTTAACTGACTGACTCTTGGGTTAGTTGTTCCCATCTTGATTTAAGTATACTATGGTTATCAGCAAAAGGATGAGCCCAAAATAACTGACTGATTGAATATAATAGTTGAAAACTTGATTAAGGTTTCTACTGGGCATAAAGTGGGAGATCAGTTTTATATTGTTATGAAGTAATAAACTGATCCCCCACTAATTACTACTAAATAATATAATACATCTCTTCCGTCTCTAGCTATGAGTCAAATTATAGGACAGATTGGGTTCTATATCCTTGGCTGGCAACCATTCCACCGTAGAAAGCAATGGCAACTTACTGCGTGATAATCTTCTGTCCAGTCATGTCTCTTTCGAGACATGATCACCCAAAGCGTATATCACTTATGGCACTTAACTGACTGACGAATAAAAAGATTTAAGGTTATTTTTCGTAGTCGATACCTCAGCCACTTTCGCTACAGAAAACTATATGCGTAATTATATACATTAGAAATTGGTTGCAGATGGTCGTTGTGGTGCAATGGATATCTGCTCGGAATGAGAAATCTGAGAACCGATTTCGAATTCCAGTTGAATTCGTTGCATTCACTTACGCGCTAATCCATCTTTTCTCATTCTAGCTTATGGATTAAATAGCAAGGAAAATTGGGCTCTGTAGTCTTGGTTGGCAACCAGTCTACCGCAGAAAAAAATGGCACCTTACTGCGGGAAAATCTTTTGCCCCGTTAGTCATGCCTCGAAAGAGACATGATCGCCTAAGTGTGTATCACGTATGGCAATTAACTAACTGATAATTTGTGTGTTCATATTACATCGGGAATCACCACTTATTAGCATTGGGTTGAACCGGCGATACTAATATAAACTTTTAAACAATAAATAATAACACGCTACCGTAGCACGTGTAGTAAAAAAAAGGACAAGTTACATGGCAATAACATATAGGCATTTAATAAAACACAAACAAGTAACAATACATTAAGAATGTTTAAGTAAGTCCCAAAACAAGATGAATGTTCATGTTGTCCAAATGGACAAGAATGTTTTTAGCAAGACTAGATAAGAAACGCCAGCAATTGCTCTTCGTGGCTATCCCAGATAAAAAAGAGTTCCTCAAAAGGGAAGACAACTGTTGCTCCCCTTAAGGGAAGATAACTATTGTCTCCCTACACGTACATCATTAATGGGAGTAAATAAAAACACATCACGTTGGTTTGACACAGTTATTGGGAGCACTATCCGAGAAAGCTTTGTTCTTCTTTTTGTATTTTCCCTATTATAGGCATTATTATATCGACGATATGATATTAAATATTTTCACGAAGGAACGGAAAGGCTGAAAGGAATAGCAACATACACAAAATTAGATGTGCATATTTACACGTGTCCTGCGTAGAACAAAATATAATATGTATGCAACAAAAAGCAGTTTGAGTTTTGAGTTTGAGTTTTGAGTTTGAGTTTTGTTTAACGGCATATCAATCTCCGTGGGTTATTTAATGCCCCAAAAATGGGGTTTGAAGGTATTTTTTAATGTTTGATTATAGTGAGAAGGTTGATTTAGTCTGATTTTAATTAAAAGTTTGGTTTTTTTTCACCGAAGTATTCTACTCACACTGGGACAAGGTCATACGCTGTCTTTTTTTTATCACTTATAAATTTAATATGGTTCATAGTCCTAACTATTTGAAGTGTTTAGCATTCACTAATTATACATTCTGAATTGTTATGATGGATTCATGGTAGGTACATTCACTGTATTTATTTCGATTACAGTATTGTATTGGTTACGAACCGGCGATGTTTCCAGTTACGCAATACTAATGTAAATATTAATGCGCTGACGTAGCATGGATAGTAAAAAAAGGACAAGGTACATGGCAATAACAAATAGGTATTTAATAAAACACAAACAAGTAACAATACATTACGAATGTTTAAGTCAGTCCCAAAACAAGAAGAATGTTCATGTTGTCCAAATGGACGAGAATATTTTCAGCAAGACTAGATAAGAAACGACATACCGTGGCTATCCCGCTCAAGCCGGGATAGCAAACTGAACCCAGATAAAAAGAGCTCCTCCAAAAGGGAAGACAACTGTTGTTCCCCTTAAGAGAAGATAACTATTGTCTCCCTACAACAGTGTGATTAATACATGTTGTCTGTTATTTGTTTCTAATTCATTCATTTACACTATTGTTTAAGAAAAAAACACACTATTTACATTGTTTAGAAGGTTATCATCATCTTTAATTTCACATCCACGAGAACAAGGATCACCTCAAGGTGATGCAATGGTTATCAAGCTTGTCTAAATAAAACCATTACAATTGAGTAGTGAGTTCGATCCTCACTGGGTGTCTCATACTTCCAGCCTTGTTCCTCATCTAAGCTGCGCTGTGAAAATCCATATCCACGAGAACAATTCGGACAATTTAAATATGCAAATGGCTACAAGCGTCAGTTGAGAAATATAGATACATGTTCATTTTTAGAAAGAAAAAAAATTATGAATATTTCCTGATTCAAAAGCAAAAATAAGTTTGCAGGTATGATTTTCCTTAATCGTCAATGGTTTAAAAGCATGAAAAAGTTATTTTCAACGAAAATTTACAAACTTAAAAACAAATTGTACTTAATGATCGTTTATGAATGAACAAGTAAGAACGAAACAAAATGTAACGAATTCAACTGAAAAACCGTAGAGCCGAGTTTGAATTCCATTCGAATTAATTGCATTCACTTACGCGGAAATACCCTTGGGAAAGTTATTAATTTGTAGCTTCTCTCTCCAGCTATGGGTTAAACAGCAGGACAGTTTGGGTTCTATAGCCTTGGTTGGCAAGCAGTCTATCGTAGAAAGTAATGGCAACTACTGCATGAAAATCTTCAGCCCAGTCAGTCATGTCTCATTCGAGTATTGTATTGAATATGGCGGTTTACTGACTGATAATGTATATGACATCTAGCGTTCCATTCAGAAAAACCAAGCGGGCAGAATTTGACCCGCAGATTGCAGTTTACTCATGACTCTAATAGCCAAAGTATTCATCAACTACTTTTCATGACTATTTATAGATAGTAAAGTGCCATACCTGATACACATTTTGGGTGATCATGTCTCGAAAGAGACATGACTGACTGGGCAGAATATTATCCCATAGTAGGCTGTTTTTGCGGTAGATTGGTTGCTAGCCAAGGCTATAGAACCCAATCTGTCCTCTTATTTAGCCCATAACTGGAGAGAAGAAACGAATTAATACCTTTCCCAAGAGTATTTGTGCGAAAGTGAATGCAAGTAATTCAACTGGAATTCGACCTCGGCTCCCCAATTTGTCGTTCCACTGCACCACAACGCACATGGTCGTTAAGTATAATTTGACGGAAATAATACTGTCGGTGTTTAATCGAGCCTCCCCAGAAAGAGGGATGTGGCACAAGGAAGGTAGATATTACCGTGGGGCATTCCGTACGAAAAATATCCCATAGACCCCGCATAGGAGGAGTCGGTCTCTCGTCGATTTATCCAAAACCAGCCTCTGATTTCAGTATAACCACCTCTGGGTACCTCTTTACCTGAAGACGATCCGTACTTGATATCGTACCCGGCGTGAATGTGTACTTCAACTAGTATAAAATAATGCTCATATAAACTTCTCTTTCATCGATTCGGGTGTCCGTAAGTATAACTACCGCGTTACCATATATGTGATATTTATTTTTTCTCGAAAGGCTTCTTCAAATCAATACATGAGATTTAAACAGAAATGACAGCAAACAATAAGAAATATTTTCTGAGTAAATGTAAACGTTAATCCATCAAATATCGTAAAATTAATATCCAAAGCCGAATTTTGCAAAAGACGCTAACAGCTGTAAAACATCCATAAAAATATCTTTCAATTCTTGGAGGAAGTTTCAGAGAGGCAGAAACATTCAAAATCGTCTTATCTATGAAATATATACCAATCAGTCAGTTAAGTGCCATACGTGATACACGCTTGGGCGATCATGTCTCGAAAGAGAAATGACTGACTGGGCAGATGATTATCCGACAGTAGGTTGCCATTGCTTTATGCGGTAGACTGGTTGCCAGCCAAGTCTATAGAACCCAATCTGTCCTGTTATTTGACTCATAGCTAGAGGGGGAAGAGATGCATTATATTATTAAGTAGTAATTAGTGGGGGATCAATTTATTACTTCATAACAATAGAAAAGTGATCCCCCACTTTATGACCATAGAAGTCTTAATCATGTTTCCAACTATTATATTTCAGTCAGTCAGTTAAGTGCCATGCGTGATACACGCTTGGGCGACCACGTAGCGAAAGTGACATGACTGACTGGGCAGAAGATTATCCCACAGTAGGTTGCCATCTGCGGTAGACTGGTTAGACCCAAGGCTATAGAACCCAATCTGTCCTGCTATTTAACCCATAACTGGAATGAAGAGACGGATTAATACCTTTCCCATGGGTATTTGCGCGTAAGTGAATACAATGGATTCAACTGGAATTCGAACTCGGCTCCCCGGCTTCTCGTTCCGAGCCGATATCCACTGTACCACAACGCACATAGAATTATCCCATTAATTATTTTTGCATTTACATAAATGATGTACAATAACATCCTCGCCTTCATTGTTTTGATCATGGTGTTTCGGGCAACGTATTCGCTGGTATTTCTTCCGCTGTTTGGACTTTTGATATGGTCATTATTCTATGAAGTATTTATTTACCGGATGTGCGTTGTGGTGAAAAGGATATCGGCTCGGAACGAAAAATCGGGGAGCCGAATTCGAATTCCAGTTGAATTCGTTGCATTTCGCTTTCGTGCAAATACCCTTGGGAAACGTATTAATCCGTCTCTTTCCACTTATAATAGGACAGATTGGATTATATAGCCTTGACTGGTAACCAGTCTTCTGCAGAGAGCAATGGCAACCTACTGCGGGATAATCTTCTGCGCAGTCAGTCATGTCTCTTTCTAGACATGATCGCCCAAAGCGTGTATCACGTATGGCGCTTAACTAACCGACTGAAAATAATAGTTGAAAACATAATTAAGGCCTCTACTGGGCATAAAGTGGGGTATCAGTTTTCTATTTTCATGAAGTAATAAACTGATCCCCCACTAATTACTACGTAACAATATAATACATCTCTTCCCCCTCTACTTATGAATCAAATAATAGAACAGAGTGGATTCTATGGCCTTGGCTGACAACCAGTCTACCACAGAAAGCAATGACAACCTACTGTGGGATAATCTTCTGCCCAGTCCGTCATGTCCCGAAAGAGACATGATCGCCCAAAGCGTGTGTCGCGTATAGCACTTAACTGACTGATATACGATCACTCACTGTCAGGTTTTCTAATGCAAGTCAGTGTAATCAGAATTGATATCGATCGATCGATGTCGATAAAAATGTCAGGATCTCTTTATATTTATAAGATAAATAGAGCAAATGAATTTCTATTGAAGTCAGCTTCACCGGAAATATTTGCAATAAGATATTTGACTTTGATAGTTGACGAGCAAACCTAAAGCTTGTTCATCATATTTTAAACCACTATCAATAATAGTGGAGTTATTGATACTTATTTTCTTACACTTCATATATATATATATATATATATATATATATATATATATATTAATCGTTTCACCCCGAGCAAGGCGGTAATGCCACTGATGTGCAGGGGGCTACATAAGTGTAAAAAGATTAATTAGAAGACAGTGAAGAGGAAGACGAACCAGTTAGAAAGGAGCAAGAGAAGGATGAGAATGCAGGTGTGATGACAGTTTCAAAGGTGGAGAGACAGGACAGGATATACGGGGTGGGGAAAGAACTAGAGTCAAGTGGTTAACAGATGAGTATTGACATTGCATTTAAATTCCTGGAGGTTGTAGCCGTCAGGAAAGCAAGAATATGGTAGCGAGTTCCACAGGCGGGAAGTGCGAGAGAAGAAGCTGCAGGAGTAGAATTGTCGTCCGCATTTGGCTAACCTAACTATATATATATATATATATATATATATATATATATATATATATAAATCAAAACAGACACGTTATGCCATAGTTAAGCGGAAGTTTAGGCCTATTTCAGGTGAACTATCTTCAGCTTCCGTCATTTTTGTAAAGAAGATTTTACACGAATGAATTCGTTCATGTAAAATCTTCTGTACAATAAAGACGGAAGCTGAAGATGGTTCACCTGAAATAGGCATTTTTATCCTACCATTTTATGTACAGGGTACTCCTTTGGATTCTTCGATATCTACACCACATGTTTATATATATATATATATATATATATATATATATATATATATATATATATATGTGTGTGTGTGTGTGTGTGTGTGTGTGTGTGTGTTAGAATGTGCAAAGAACAATTAAGAAAAGTGTCTTTAATCACTGGTCTCCTCTACACGAACTACTAGACTGTCAACTAGGTTTCACCTTTTATTGACAAAGCAGTCAATTGTAACTGCCACTTCTACCCTATTAGCTTTATTTCTTGCACTTCTCGCCTGTGGACCTCCCTTCCATATACTTGCTTCCCTTTCATATACAATCTCCAAGAGCTGAAATGCAGTGTCAATCGCCACCTCTTATCACCTTAACTCCCATCCTTCTCTGATCCATTCTCCGACATCCACCATAACATGTTCCTCCTTGTCTTCGCTCCCCTCTTATGAGCACCATTGGCAGTACTGCTTTGTTTAGGGCGAAACAATTACTAAAAAATGAAAAACATTTTTTCGCTTTATTAAGTTCTTTCAGCGATTTGTTAATAAGAAGAGATTGTTTTTTTTTAACCCTTGTCTCATTTACGAATCTCTGAAGAAAGTTAATAAATCCTATTAGTTCTTTACTTATTGAATCACTTTGTCTCAATTTCAATCCATAACTTCAACTCATATATATCAAAAGAGAAACACAATATTGTAATGTTTGTTTGTTTTTGAGGCTTAACGACCTATCAATCCTTATGGGATCATTTTAAGGTCATAAGCAATGATTTTTTGGGTAAGGTTATTTTATTTTTACAACGTTTTTCTTTTCACGATTCATTGGGATTTGTTTTTAAGAGCAGGGTCCCCAAGTCCTACCCTTGTTATTTAACCCATAACTGGAGGGAAGGGACGGATTAATACCTTTCCTAAGGGTACCAGTGCTTAAGCGAATGCAGGTTATTCAACTGGAATTCGAACTCGGCTCACCGATTTCTCTTTCCGAGCCGATATCCACTGCATCACAACGCACATCCGTCACTATACGCTTACAGCACCTGGTATTCCCAAGCGATCACCCATCTAAGTACTGACCAGACTTAACGTTACTTAACTTCGGTGATCGAGCGAGAACCGGTGTATTCCACGTGATAGGCCGTAAGCCCACAATATTGCAATGTTGGTAGCTGATAGGAGCACAACAGTTGTAAAGTTGAATGGAGATCAGTTAAGTGCCATACGGGGAGCCGAGTTCGAATTCCATTTGAATTCCTTGCATCCACTTACGCACAAAGGATTTAATCCGTCTCTTCCCGGTTATGGGTTAAATAATAGGACAGATTGGGTTCCATAGCCTTGGATGACAATGAGTCTACCGCAGAATAATCTTCTGTCCAGTCAGTCATGTCTCTTTCGAAACATGATCGCCCAAAGCGTGTATCACGTATGGCACTTAACTGACTGAATAATAGAGCGAGGTGTGACACAAGGTGAATTTTTAAAATGGGGAACCTCAACGTGGATGTTCGGGCCACTGGTCAAAAAATACCCTGCCCTTGCGGTAACTGGGTACTAAGCTTGTCTTTTTCTGTGAAATATTCAAACTCATATCAACATGTTCGTTGCATGTGAACATTTTTAGAATTGTTTGAAAATGTAAATAAATGAGAGGATAGATTTCCTTGCAGAGCCTATTTATCCACTTGTCTCAGAAAAGATAACTAAATACAGTATATATTACAAAATTGCAAAAGCATTTAGGTAGATTTGTGGATGATGAATTATTTCCCTCCGTAAAACAGACGAAATGTCGCCAGCCACTTGCTGCTCTATCGCTATTTCCATGCCATGTGTTCTGACGAGCAACATTTCTTAGCTCCCACCACCTCTGACCTTTACAATTTGAACCCCGAAATACTACATAGACAAGTGTAAATCATCCCCAATCTCTACGTATTTCCTAAGTAAGAATTAAGTTAATTTCGGACAGCTTCTTCCCAAGAACTGATACTTTGGCGGAACAGACTCCCAGCAAGATGTTATAGGATACAAATCCTACATCATCTAACATTTAACGCAAACGAAAAAAGTAAAAATCGGATCAAAACGAGTAAAAAACATTTTGGAAAAACCCAGACCAAGGAAAATTTCCCAAGTCAGTGTGAAAAGTAAGATTCTGGATGCTGATTGGATAGGAAATAGCAAATTAATCTATGACGTCAGTCAACCTTTTTTCACACCTAAAGCATGAAAATGCCTGTTGGAGCTGGTTATATGACTAAAATCCACTACTTAAACCATATCTCTTGACCGGTCAAAAACAGTCAGAATGGGAGCGGTATTTGATAGCATCACGTCGCCATGTAAGAAAAAAACTTCAATCCGAGTTCATGTCTCGCCGAGGTACATTCATTCTACCGTTAGTTCTAATTTTCTTTTCTTCATTTTCACCCACACACCGTCAAAAAAAAAAAACAACAACAAAAACAAGATACTTCAACCGACTCTGATAAGAACAATCTCCTTTATTGCTTGACTTTCATCTTCATATCTGAATTTTCTATTTCTGATCCAATCAGAATCCAGAATTTTGCTTTTCACACTGACTTGTGAATTATTTTGGTTTGGGTTTTTCCAAAATATTTTTAGTCGCTTGAATCCACTTTTGCGGGTGTGCAATTTTACTTTGTGGGTTTTAGTTAATTGATGGATGATATAAGATTTGTATCCTGTACTGGTATTTGTATCATAAGAGACTTTTTAGATCGACAACATAAAATTTTTAAAAAGAGACGCCAATGACAGTAAATCAAAGACTTTCTCATTTAACCTTGTTAGAGTGACGAGTCAAAGGCTTTGTGTTAATGATAAGAGAATATTAAATTACTAATAAAAGGATGTATGAAATCACGAAAATAATCGATCCTGTACAGATAGTATTTTATTTAATTATTTATTTATTTTGTTTTCATAGTGTTAAGGTAGCTGAAGAAAGCGGAAAGCAAGGACTACAAATAAACTGCAAGAAAACTGAAAGCATGGTCATAAGTAAAAAGAGGAGCCCAAATAGCCACCTATACGCGCGGGATATTAAAATCAAGCAGGTACAGGAGTTTAAATACACGGAAAGTGTTTAACAGAAGACAGAAAGTGCGACACTGAGATCCGAACGGGAATTTGGATGGCCAAGGATGCATTTCAGAAGTGGAGTAAAATAATAAGAGACGGGACAGCGAGAGTACTGGATTGCTATGCGATGTCTATACCTATATATAGCAGTGAATGTTGGACAGTCGCCTCAAAGACGAAGGATAGACTGGAAGCAACCAAAATGTGGTTCTACAGAAGGATGCTGACGATACTCAGACCCAACAATCAACGATGAGGTTTCGGAGGATGGAAATGAAAAAAAAATAAAAATGAAACAGGAAAAGACAGTTAAAATTATTGGGACGTGTAATCATCAATGGGATGTGCGTTGTGGTGCATTGGATATCGCCTCAGAACTAGAAATCGGGGAGTCGAGTTCGAATTCCAGTTGAATTCATTGCATTCACTTACGCGCAAATACCCTTGGGAAACGCATTAATCCGTCTCTTCTTTCCAGTAATGGGTTAAATAACAGGACAGATTGGGTTCTATAACCTTGGCTGGCAACCAGTCTACCGCAGAAAGCAATGGCAACCTACTGTGGGATAATCTTCTGACCAGTCAGTCATGTCTCCTTCGAGACATGATCGCCCAAGCGTGTTTCACGTATGGCACTTAACTGACTGATTCAAGAATGAGGGTTTGGAAAATCTGATACTTATAGGTTAGATAGATGGAAAGAGAGGCGAATGAAAGCAACGTGTAACATATTGACGGGCTTGAAAAAGTGAACGGCAAGCCGGGGTTTGGGTGGAGTAACAGGAGAAAGCGTGCTAAGAGCCACTAGGGATAGGGTGATTGGGAAGAACACGATCGCTTACGTCCTGAAAAAACACGGCACATAGAAGAAGAAGAAGAAGAAGAAGAAGAAGAAGAAGAAGAAGAAGAAGAAGAAAGGTTTTTTTTTTGCTTACATTTGGAAAAAAAAAATGTTACGTTCATGGCGAGTTACAGAATTATTTTTTTCTAGATACAATTTGCGCATATGGTTGCCAGAAAGTGGAATACACGAATTTAAACGAGCAGGCGAAGCAAAATAAAGATGAAATTAAAGAAGTGGCGAGAACAGAAGAAAATAGGAAAATAAAAATATAAAGTTACTAGAACCCAAGAAAAAACTTGTGGCACACACACACACAAATATATATATATATATATATAGAGAGAGAGAGAGGGGGGGGGAGGAAGCGAGAAAGTTTCTAATATTCTTTTCTTTTTTTTTCAGCTGCTTACCATTTAGATGTATATTTAGGCTATAACCTTCCAGGCGAACTTTGGGCTATATATTTCAAATTAAGTCGACCTGTCTTTTAACCTATGACGCTCGGTTTAACAATGACTAAATCTACGCCATGAAAAGGGAAGGGAAGAAATAAAAGAAGATTTTATTTATTTTCCTCCTTTAAGAATAAGACAAGTTTCGTTGTAAATATCAACAACCAGAAAACGAAATCTGCAAACAATATGTGTTGAGGATATGTGCGCATTAACGGTGACAATCTGCACATGCGCTGCTTGAAAACTGAGCGTCTATATATCCTACTGAAGAAAAGGCGACCGAGTTCTCGTTTAAAAGGCGGGAAAGTAACTTATTGCAGATTTGATTATAATGAACACATACTTCATTTGCTGAAGTATGCGTTCATTAAAATCAAATCTGCAATAAGTTACACCCGCGCCTTTTGTGCGTTGTGGTACAGTGGAATCGGCTCGGAACGAGAAGCCGGTGGAGCCGAGTTCGAATTTCAGTTGAATCCCCTGCATTCACTTACGCGCAAATAACCTTGGGAAAGGTATTAATCCGTCTCTTCCTTCCAGTTATGGGTTAAATAGCAGGACAGATTGGGTTCTATAGCCTTAGTCGGCAACAAGTCTACCGCAGAAAGCAATGGCAACCTACTGCGGGATAATCTTCTGCCCACTCAGTCATGTCTCTTTCGAGACATGATCGCCCAAGCGTGTATCACGTATGGCACTTAACTGACTGACTGACTTCATTTGCTAAGTGAATATATTTTAAAGGTGATTTTTATTCGTATTATGGTGTATAGGAAATTAAAAATTAAAATTAATTCTATTTTTTTCTTCACGTTTACAAAAATTCGCAATGACGTGTGAAATCCTGATTTTGCAGAATAGAAAATAGGATTGACCTAGTACTGAAAGAAAAAGGCGAAATCCGGTTTCGCCTTTTCTTTCTGCAAAGGGGTCAATCTTTTTTTCTATTCGGAAAATCAGAATTTCACACGTCATTGTGAATTTTTGTAAACGTGAAGAAGACAAATGAGTTAATTTCAATTTTTAATTTTCTATACACCAAAATATATACCATGTATCTCATCATGGCCCTCACCATGGCCCTCATCATGGCCCTCATCATGGCCCTCCCCATACCTTTATCCCTTGTAGCCCTTAACAACCTTTCTCTTGTTAACCCTCCTGAACAGCGCTCCGCAATGCATTTGCTCAAGCTCATCAAGTGTGTCATGCGTTTCTTTCCCCTGTCTCTCCTTCCCTGGGATGTGTGTTGTAGTGTAGTGGATATCGACTCGGAACGATAAATCGGTGAGCCGACTTCGAATTCCAGTTGAATTCCTTGTATTCACTTACGCGCGAATACCATTGGGAAAGGTAATGGCAGCCTACTGCGGGATAATCTTCTACCCAGTCAGTCATGTCTCGAAAGAGACATGATCGCCCAACTCGTGTATCACGTATGGCACTTAACTGACTAATCTCACAGGAAAGGCCGGTAAACATCCCCAGCTAAACGTAATAAATATATGCAATTAACAATTTATTGCAAAAAAGTTTTTAAAAAGACCTAACCACATCGTTACTTAGAACTTCATCGCTCAAAACAGGGAAAATTAGGTAGCATCAACCCTGATCTCCTTTAATGTGCCGTGTCACTACAAGACGTAGGCGATCATCTCACTATTTCTTTGTAGCTCTTAACAATCCTTCTCTTGTTTCGCCTCCCAAACAATGCTCTGCAATCCATTTGCTCAAGCTCATCAAATGTGTCATGCGTTTCTTTCTCCTGTCTCTCTTTCCCTTTATCCGTCCTGTGAGTATCGTTTTCTCGAAGTCCTCCTTCCTCCTTATGTATCCCAGAAACCTCAGCTGTCTATTCCTGATGCCAAGTATACATTTCCTTTTCGTTTACATCCTCTCCAAAACCTTGTCGTTGCTCACATATTTAGTCCATGATATCCCCAGCATCATTCTGTAGAACCACATCATGTCTTTCCTTCATCTTTGATGAGATTGTCCACCATTCCCTGCCATATTGAAGGACAGGCATCACGTAACAATCAAGTACTCCAGCGAAACTTTCTTGTCTTTCAATATTCGATTCGGCTTCTGGAATGCATCCTAAGCCAGCAATAATCCACTCTTGGTCTGATCTGAATCTTATAAAGCCAGAGAATTTTAGCATGAGTTAGATATATTCTAAACCTATTCATTCTTTCGATTTTCTTTCCAATGGTACGAATATACGCGTAGCATTTGACATCAGGCGTGAGTTTAGCTCGAACAGATATTCGAGGCGAAGAGTTTATTTGAAAACTATTATTGATTCCCCAGTTTACGCTCTCGCTGCACAAAGACCGTGTGTTAAGTGAAAGTCTACCTTAAGGCATGGATGTATGTAGTCTTGCGGAAAGTAAACGATTTTGACACCTGTAAAACCTTACTTGCTTTGGTTTTGTACTCTCACTTTACGACCTGCTACTGTTACGCTTAAAAAGCCTCGAATTTACCAAAAGCCTGACTATACAGTACTTGGTCTATAGGTTAGGAATTTATTTGATTTCTGTTGCAATAATCAATAATTTTTCGAAATGATCGTCGGACTTCCTGAAGGGCTGTAATTCAGACAATACTACATTTTTTCTTTGATAAGAAACTGCTAGCACTGGATTTTCTGACTAGAACGAATTTATTAAAGCTTGCAACATCGTTTTAAAACTACCAACTCACAATCTATGGTATGTTTTTGGTTGTTTTTGTTTTATGGCATACTAGCAGTATAGCCCGGCGTTGCTCGGGTGTAATGAAAGCTTTAAAACTAATCCATGGTCCTGGAGCTCAGACTCTTTGGACGTTGGCACGAAAGACTAAAAAGCAATAGTTGTTTCCAGTTAAAGCGAAATTGTAGATTGAAGGAAAAATGAATGGATGTAAGCCAAATTTTGATTTCCTGATATCGATATCAAAAAACTTTTTTCGTCGTAAACTGAATTTTGAAGGCTAAATAAGTCTTCTGAGTAAATGGTATCATGGCTGAGACTAAGAACTACAATTATACCTACTTAGAGCCAAACCCGAAGCAAAAACTAAAATAAAAGTGCTTAAAAAATATAGACATACAGGCAGATAAATAGACACACACACATAAACATCTTGCCTTTTATATATATATTATCGATTTTCTGAACTATTGTAAGAACTGCAACCTTGAAACTTCTGAATATCGTTTCTTATGTCTCTGTCTATGAGCGTATCAAATTTGATTAAAATCGGAGCACTCCTTCTATAACCCGATTTTTTCGATTATCGATTTTCGATATTTATCGGGGGTACCTCGACACAAAACCTAGCTAAGAACACTCGCAGACGCTTATAGTACAACTGTAAATTTTCAATGTTCAGCCGTTTCGGAGTTTATAGGTAACGGACACACACACAGACACACACACACACACACACACACACACACACACACACACACACACACACACGCACACACACAGAGGCAAAGTTCCATTTATAAATAAGTTTAGATCAACCTCTGCCTTTTTCTTTCAACAATTTATTGTTGTTTTTTAATATATAAGTTTTTGTGTCTAGTAAAACTTTTTTTTCTTTTCGAGTACCAAGATTCATTGGGATTTATTTTTAAGGACAGGGTCCCCTAGTCCTACCCTGTTATTTAACCCATAACTGGAGGGAAGTGACGGATTAATACCTTTTCCCAAGGGAAAAATAAAATAAAAATAAATTGTTGAAAGAAAAAAGTATTACCAGCAATAAATAAAATTTAGTTGGCAATAAATGACCCACCGAGGTTGATATGCTATAAAAACAAAACAACGAACATAACCAATACGAATAATATTTTTATCTCGCTTTTACGAAGACACAGCATCATTTCTCGAAAGAAGAGAGACGGAAAGAATAATAATTGAGGTGACGTATGTCAACCGATTATCTATTGTTACATCTATACGTGCTGGCTGTCCTCTCTACGGTGGTGACGCAACTTCTTTTCACTGTTCGAGATTTTTCGCACCTTACTGATTTTATACCAAAAGTTAGAGAAAATAATTCTAAAAACGGGCAATCTATCACGATCATAATTCCAGGACCACGGAATCTTTTAACCAGTAGTTTGCCACTCTGGGAATGCCTATGCATTTTATTACACCCACCCGAACCACTTAAAAAATTGTCAAAAGAATCACACATCAAAATATTTACAGAATTTACATTATTTGGACTATTGTTCTCATCTTTGTTGCCATTTGTATGATGTTTCTGTCATTGTACGCTCCGGTCTTCTTCAGGTCTATATCCACCTAAGGACACATGGCATACAGACGTTGGTTAGCTCCTGTGACTAGACCCAAAGAGTTGTGAGTTCAATACCAGACTACAGCAGTGGTGAACAAGTAACTTACAGGGTTAAAGGGAGATAATTCATGACTACCAGAAGATGCGCTACTGCGCAAGAAATGAAGTTCATATACCCAACTGAATGTAATAAAGGGTTCGGTTCGAAATTCCTAGCACCTGAAGAAGGCCAGAGAAACGGCTGAAACGTCGTACAAATGGCAACAAAGATGAGGACAATAGTCCGAATAATGTAAATACTGTAAATACTAACTCATCAAAATGTTTACTGAATCTCTGTTTCATCAGCACAAATCATTCCAGAAATTCTCTCTCTCTCTCTCTCTCTCTCTCTCTCTCTCTCTCTCTGTCTATCTATCTATCTATCTATCTCTTATTTACACACACATGTATTTCGAGTAACTTAGCTAAGAAGACGCGTTTCGTCCTCTGAGGGATTTTATCTAGGCAAATGTAAAGATGTTAATTTGTAACAAGTATTTATATACAAGCGAAACTTTGAAAAATAAAATCCTCACATTTGCCTTGATAATTTCCCTCGGAGGATGAAACACGTCGGCTAAGATGAGTTTTACCTTTGTCCTTATTCATATTGTCCTTTTACAGATAAACACTGTCTGAAATATTTACACATTTCGAAAGTAAATTGATTATATATGAAGTTATTGCATCGACTAAGATATTCGGATGCTGATTTCAAGTTAAAATCAGCGGAGCATAATTTATTTTACTGGAATAAAAAATAAGATTTCGAAATCTGTGATGATGCCAGAATAATGCGGTCAGTGCTTTTCTTATGCTGGAACCGGATTCAATTATGCCGTCTGCGTGTCCCATTCTTACGCTGATTCTCATTTCGAGTTCGATTAAGGTTTAATCAGCATCGAAAGAAGCAAGACGGACACGTGAAATTTATAATGAAGGCGTCGATGTTGAGAAACCAAAGCGAAAGATATCGAGCGACGAAATACCGTAGGGGGAAAAGAAAATATGCTAAAGAAATAAAGGAAGAAGGAATTAACAATATCAAACAAACAAACAAGGAAGAAAACTGGAGAGCGTAGATATGAGAATCTGGAATTAAAATCTGAAAGTATAGGAATGTGAAAGAGAGTGATTACCGGAAAATGGAAAATGAAATGAACAAAGGATGAAAGAACGTGAAAGAAAATTGAAATCGACCCAAGATGAAGTCAGATGTTAAGTAATAAAACGAAAGAAAGAAACAAACCGTTCAAGAATTAATGTCAGGAGAAAAAAAGAAAGACTAAGAGAGAAATAAGAGAAATAAGAGAAACAATGCTACAGAGAAAACTAAACATAACAATGCCCGACGAAAGAAATAAAGAAAGAAAGATTGAGAGAGAAAACGAGAGAGAAACAATGGCAGACGATATAAATAAATATAGAAAAAATAAGAAAGAACTCTATAGAACTAGAATGCTAAACGAAAGAAAAAAGATTAATAAACAATAGCAGACGATATAAATTAATATAGAAAATAAAGAAAGAAAACTATAAAACTAGAATGCTAGACGAAAGAAAGAAAGATTGAGAGGGAAAACGAGAGAGAAACAATGGCAGACGATGTAAATTAAGAAAGAAAAATTAAGAGAGAAAACTACAGAACTAGAATGTCAGACAAAAGAAAGATTACGAGAAAAAACGAGAAACAATGACATACGATATAAACAAATTTAGAAAAATTAAGAGAGAAAACTATAGAACTAGAATGCTAGATGAAAGAAAGAAAAATTAAAAGAGAAACCGAGAGAGAAACAATGGCAGACGATATAAATGAATATAAAAAAATTAAGAAAGAAAACTAAAAAACTAGAATGGTCGACGAAAGAAAGAAAGATTAAGAGGGAAAACTAAACGGAAACAATGGCAGATGACATAAATAAATATAGAAAAATTAAGAGAGAAAAATACAGAACTAGAATGCTAGACGAATCAGCGAAGAAAGAAAAAGAGGATATTGATTTCTTTCTAACAGTGTAAAGACTTCAAAGTATGGCGGTAATTGTATCGTAAAGGCAGAGGCTCTTAACTTACGGCCATGTTTGATTTTGATGATGCGAAGATTGCGAAAGGGTCGGCTAGATTAAGGCTGAAGTACCAGATCAAGCGGGATTAAGGAAGTCTTCATTGATGGGATTAGGAGTGGAAAGATCACGGGATCAATAGATTTGAGATGGGACGACGGAAACATCGTTATGTCGGGTCATAGCTGATTTTGGTTAAATAATAGAGATCAGAAAGAATACAACAAAACGAAAAGAAAAGGAAAGATGGAAGATAATAAACGGAAAGTGATGGTGAGGAAGAACGTAAATTTAAAGGCGGTAACACAGGACAAAAGGTTAAAACAATTAAGGAAAACATCTCTAATATCGAAGGATAATTAAAGAGAAAAAGAATCAGAAATATTAATTAACCATTATGGATTCTCTGTGGGTTTAATTTCTGCTGTATATAAGAATACACGACCATTATCCCGCACATTGAATACTGCTACCATATTTCATCTGATAAAACCACCATATATATATATATATATATATATATATATATATATATATATATACTAGCAGTATAGCCCGGTGTTGCTCGGGTGCAATGAAAGCTTTAAAACTAATCCATGGTCCTGAAGCTCAGACTCGGCCTAAAGAATATTTGTGTGAAGTTTGGTGAGAATAGTATAAAAATTGTGGATTTGTATAAAGGACATACAGACAGATAAACAGACACACACACAAACATCTTGCCTTTCATATATATATATATATATATATATATATATATATATATATATATAATCGATTTTCTGCACTATTGTGAGAACTGTAAGCTTGAAACTTCAGAATATCGTTTCTTATGTATTTATCTATGAGTGTATCAAATTTGATTAAAATCGGACCACTTCTTCTATAACCCGATTTATTCGATTATCGATTTTCGATATTTATCGGGGGTACCTCGACACAAAATATAGTTAAGAACACTCGCATACGCTTATAGTACAAGTGTGTAAATTTTCAAGAAATTCGGTTCAGCCGTTTCGGAGTCTATAGGTAACGGACACACACACACACACACACACACTGACAAAGTTCCATTTATAAATAAATATATATATATATATATATATATATATATATATATATATATATATAATCATATCGCTACACGCAAGGCAGTCTATTGCTACTGGTGCGCAGGGGTTTACATAGAAGGAAAGTTATGAGAAAAAGTGACAGGCTACAGGGCGTATCAGGGAGTGGGTAAGAGAACGGTTAAGATGTGAGAAGTGCGAGAAAAGAAGCTGAGGAGTAGAAGTGGTGGCTACATTTGACTATAAAGGCGGGGGAAGTGCGAGAAAAGAAAATATTCGAGTTGACGGTTATATTTAATTGTTTCAACTGTAAAAAGTGGGACCTAAATGCCAATCTGGTAGCCCATTTAGATTCACTTCGGTGGGGCACTAGGGAAAAAAAATTCGTCAGAGAAGTTGCTATGAAAATAAATGTAGAAAAAGACAGAGGGAAGCTAGGACGAATTGTAAACTTATAAATATTATTAAAATAGATTGTGGTTTTACAGAATGATGCTAAGGGTAGCATGGACTGAGTACGGGACTAAACTGTGTAGCCCGATACAGTGAATCAACTTTCCTTAACAGTAGACCTAGCAATTAATCTGAAGGGAGTTTCACAGTTGATGAGTACAAGAAAAGTAACTAGAATAGAACTTACATCTAGTTATTTCAAAATCAAAGCGATGGGACCTGTTATCCAATCTAGTCAGTTAAGTGCCATACGTGATACATGCTTGGGTGATCATGTCTCCAAAGAGACATGATTGACTGAGCAGAAGATTTCCCGTAGTAAGTTACCATTACTTTCTGCGGTAGGACTGGTTGCCAACCAAGGTTATAGAACCCAATCTGTCCTGTTATTTGACCCATAGCTGAAGAGGGAAGAGACGGATTAATAAATTTCCCAAGGGTATTTGCGCGTAAGTGAATGCAACGACAGAGGATAGAAAGAGCCAGGTTAAAATCTAAAAACGCATTGACATAGCCAAGGGCGCAATTCAAAAGCTGTATTGAAGGGCAGGAAAATTTCACTGGAAACAAAGAAGAGAGTGCTGAATTGCTATGTGATATCTGTTCTTCTGTATGGCAGTGAATGTTGAATGATCTCCTCAAGGATGAAAGAGAGACTTGAGGTTGCAGAAATGTGGTTTTACAGAATGATGCTAAGGGTACCATGGACTGAGCACGGGACTAACGACGATGTGTCAGAGAGGATGGAAACGATGAGGAAACTCATAATTAACATAGGGAAGAGACAGATGAGGTTTCTGGGACATATAACGAGAAAGGAGGGCCTAGAGAATTTAATACTCACAGGACGGATAGAGGGAAAGAGAAACAGGAAAAGCATCGCAAGATCTATTTGATAAGTCTGAGCAAATGGATGGTCGAGCGGGGTTTGGGAGAGATATCAAGAGAAAGAATGTTTGGAGCGGCAAGAGACAGAACCAAGTGGGAGTCCATGATCGCCTACGTCCTGAAGGGACACGGTACACGAAGAAGAAGAATGGATGTAAGAGAAGGTTTGGGAAAGATACGAATAGGAAAAATATTGAGAGCAACATGAGTCAGAGTCAAGTAGAAATCCATGATCGCCTATGTCCTGAAGGGACACGGTACATGAAGAAGAATGGATGTCGGAGTGGGGTTAGGAGAAATACCAAGAGGAGAAATATTGAGAGCAACAAGAGACAGAGCCAAGTGGAAATCCAAAATCAACTTTTGTCCTGAAGGGACACGGCACATGCAGTAGAAGAATGGATGTCGGTGCGGCGGGGTTAGGAGAGATACCAAGAGGAAGAATGTTGAGAGCGACAAGAGAGCCAAGTGGAAGTTCATCATCACTTGTGACCTGAAGGGACACAGAACATGAAGAAGAAGTATATCCGTTTTACACCGGAAATTGTGCTGAATAATACCGTGGCACACTTTTTCTTCGATACAACACTGTTGAAACGTAGCTTTCCTCTGTCTTTTCTCTAAATACTTTTATGGAATTTGTTCTTTGGTGACAAGGTCTTATCATTTTACAGTTTAAATGGCTAGATGTAAACGTATGTTCTATACTAACAATTTATTAACTTTAAGCACAATATCAATTAATATCTTTTGCCTTTTTAATTCTTCTTCTTCTTCTTCTTTGTGCCTTGTCCTTTCAGGACGTAGGATATCATGGCCCTCCACATCTCCCTATCCTTAGTGGCTTTTTTTTACCTGTTACCCTAACCGACCCCAACTCCGCTATCCATTTGTTCAAGCCCATCAAGTATGTTACACGCTGCTTTCCTCTGTCCCTCTTTCTCTCTATCTGACCTGTGAGTATCAAATTCTCCAAGCCTTCCTTCCTCATTAAATGTCCCAGAAATTTTAGCTGTCTTTTTCTGATGTTAAGTATTAGTTTCCTTTTGGTTTCCATCCTCTACAAAACCTCATCGATAGTATCCTCATCGTCCTTTTGTAGAACCACATTTAAGTGACTCAAGTTAAGCGTAATACTAGATTGGCTACTAGGTCCCATCGTTTTAACCTTTGAAATAACTAAATGTAACCGTAAATGTATTCTTTTTACTTCTTTGCTTTTCCTTTATATTTTTTCTTTCTTTCTTTCTTCCTTGAATTTTATTTATTCATTTCTGAGCCTTTTCTATTCTATATTTCTTCACTTGTTTTGTTTTTACTCATGTTTTTTTTTATGTAAGGACAACGTTATTTTTTTCTGGACTGGTTTATCCTATTAAAAATGTTTCATTTTCATTCTCCTAAAGCTTGGCCACCAACTGAATAAAGTTAGATACCTCCACTAAATCGCTGAGAAAACAACATAGTATGAATAAAAGAAGCCCTAAACTTTATGAAAGCGAACTTATTCTATCAAAACCTTTTATGTTATTATTAAGAGGAAAGATCAGAGTATCATCAATTACTTTTTTTAAATATTTAATACCTTGTAACACGTTCGAAATTTTGGTAAAAATCTTGTTTTGAATTTTACGGGTAACCAAATCATTACGAGAGTTTACAATAAAAACGTAATATTAGATAACTCATTTTTTTCCGGTGACGATCACATTAATTTGAAAATTCTTGCGAAAATCATATAATTGTCAGATTTTAATGAAACTTTTATGACTTATTCACAAATGAATGAAATTATTTTTGAAATTATAATTTTAGCTAGAAATTTCTTTTGTAATGAAAACTCCGTAGATTTTCAGCAATTGCAATTATTGTTGTTGTGATCATTAATTTTATTTCTGTGATGATGTTTACCAATTATTTTTATATTTTAATATATGTCTATACTTGAAAACTTAGACACGCCAAACAATATAATGTTTTAAAAATAAATGCTTATTTCCGAAGGCTTTATTTTTTCCTATTTTCAATTTAAGGACTTATTTTTCCTTATTAGAATTGAAAGTACCTCCACTAGTTTTTTAGTTATTCGACAAGTGTGCCCTAAAGAGAAAAAGGTTGAGAAACACTACAGAGAAGCGTGATTGATGGACAAGTTATCTTGCAAACTCACTAAGAAAGATGTACGCATCTTTGAATTTATCACGATTCTGATATAAGATTATCAAAACACAGATAAAATGCGATAGATAGATATAATCAAACTGAGATAGATAGATAGATAGATAGATAGATAGATAGATAGATAGATAGATAGATAGATGATTTTCTAAGCGTGGCTTAGAACTGGCACAAAGCCAAAAATATGCGGTACACAGTGAGGATCGAATTCACTACTCAGTTGTAATAGGTTCTAGCGAGTCAGCCTTACTAACCATTACACCAAGTCGAGATTCCCAGATAGATAGATAGATAGATAGATAGATAGATAGATAGATAGATAACTAACTGATTTTCTAAACGTTGCTTAGAATTGGCACAAGGCCGAAAATATGAGATACCCAGTGTGGATCAAATTCACTATTCAGTTGTAATTGGTTCTAGCGAGTCAGGCTTGCTAACCATTACACCACGTCGAGGTTCCGAGATAGATAGATAGATAGATAGATAGATAAACAGGGTCATGTTAATCCATTTTTCCTATCTAGCATTATCTCGTCTCCATATATATATATATATATATATATATATATATAATGTATGTTAGCTTTCGACTTCGAAACTGAGATCCTGTCCTCAATTTACTCAAAGTCGAATCATAGCAAATTGCTCACAGATATATAAACTCACGTCTCTTCCGTTAGATGAAGAATAAATTAAGCTTAACTTTACGCTTCAGTTTGTTAGCTTATTTGTGATATATTAGCAGCGAGATAAGGAGATTTTAATCAAAATAGCATGAAATAATGCGTACACGTCTTCCGCAGTACAATAAATAAATAACAAATGCGCTGTAAGAAATTCATTGGTTTAATGGCATATGTCAGGGCTCGCTCTTTACTTGGCTTCTCCAGCAACAACTACACACGTCCGTTATTATATATCTATCCAAACACATTCCCACGCTGAGATATCTTTGTTACGTGCGATGCAATGACTTCTGTGCAATTTGCAGCATGTCACGGGCATGCTCAATGGGATTTACATCTAGGTGATTCAAAAGGCACTAGGTAACTGAAAATCATCCGAGCTTTTTTTTATGACGGTACTAGCAGTATAGCCCGGCGTTGCTTGGGTGTAATGAAAGCTTTAAAACTAATCCATAGTCCTAGAGCTCTTTGGACGTTGGCACAACAGACTAAAAAGCAATATCGGGGGTATCGATTTCCGATATCGGGGAAAATGAGTCGTCTGAGAAGATCTACTAATATTTCAGTCTAAAAACCATAATTTTACCAAGTTAGAGCAGATTCTGCAGCAAGAACCACTATAAAAGGGCTTAAATCCTGATCAGACCTGATTGGATATCGCGGTATCGAGTTCCAATATCGAGGAGAAATTGGAGAACATAAGTCGGCCATGAGCTGACCAGAAGCCTCAAGAATATTTGTGAGAAGTTTGGTGAGAATCGGATAAAAATTGTGGATTTGTATAAAGAACATACAGACAGATAAACAGACACACACACAAACATCTTGCCTTATATATATATATATATATATATATATATATATATATATTATCGATTTTCTGCACTATTATAAGAACTGCAACCTTAAAACATTTGAAAATCTTATGTTTCTTATGACTTTGTCTATGAGTGTATCAAATTTGATTAAAATCATACCACTCCTTCTATAACCCGATTTATTCGATTATCGATTTTCGATATTTATCGAGGGTACCTCGACACAAAATCTAGCTAAAACACTCGCAGACGCTTATAGTACAACTGTGTAAATTTTCAAGAAAAATAGTTCAGCCGTTTTGGAGTTTATAGGTAACCGCCACATACACACACACACATACGCACACACACAAAGTTCCATTTATAAATAAGTTTAAATTATTTTGTTGTCGTAGGTTGCTGGTTAATGTTTAATTAATTCGGCCTTGTGTCATACCTAACCGAACTCCCTACAGCTGACAGGTTTTATCCAGCATTATCATCAGAAGGTTTTCATCAGAAAGTTGGTTGTCGGCAGTTTGGAACGCTAAAATAGAAATTTATTGAATAAGATTTTAAAGTTTAACAAGAAAGAAGAAAAAGAAAGACAATGTGCGACGCGACCTATGTCCGGGTCGTAGTTGAAGTTTCTCCCGTTACATTTTAGTGGTTTCGTCTAACTGCTTCTATCTAACTGTCTTGACCGGCTACGGAATGTCGTTAAATAGTTAAATCTGGTTATGTGATCGGCTCCCAGAGGCATTTTATTCTTTTAGGAGTAAAAAAAACATTTGACTGACGCCATTGTTCATTTTTCTGCTTCGTATCCAATGAGGATCAAGAATTTTTCATTTCACACTGACTTGTGAAATTTGCCTTAGTTAGGTTGTTCAAAAATGGTCTTAGTCGTATCTACATTTGCGGGTGTGCAATTTTACTTTGTATGCTTTAGTTTGGTTTTACAAAAATGTTTTTAATTCTTACATTCTTATCCGCCACAATGTCACCTGTGTCGGTAGGTAAATTAAGGTTATCTTACACAATTTATTATTTTTTCTTTATTATACATATTATCAACCCTGCATGGTGATTTTAAGCCGAAAAATATTTCGGATTCGAAGAATTTTTTTTTTTTCAAGTGAATATCGCATTAGAAATATCTTTTTCAGAATAACTATTATTTTTTCAGATACAAGTTCTACTATTTAATCCATTAAATTAACTGAACGTAACGAGCATAACTCAAATTCGAACTCAGTTCTTCATTTTCACATTCGAAACTGCTTTCAATTAAACCACCCATAAATCTACTCTCTTCCTCGAACAAACCATGATCACTCTGAAATATGTAGACTATAGCAGTTTCATTTCAACAGAACACGCCCACTAGCATTTAATCTCCACCACCAGCTTGCGAAATGCTCTGTTGACTGTTTGACTCCATAATCGCAGGGAGTTGCTTCTGCACAAAAACTCGATCATCTGCTCAAAATGACTGGGAATATGAGTCATATACCAGACTGCCAGTCCTCCACAATTCAATGTCTCTGGCTGAGGTGAGCCAGATTAAACGATGTCTTAATGCCAATAGCTAGCCGATGACAATGAAGTGTAAACTGCATTGACTGGCAGGTATCATATTTGAAGTCGGATGCGGCTCTATGCACCGTTAGCATCCTTGTTAGTCCTTCTGTTCTTGACGCGCCTGTATATATTGTAGATGGCGCGATGAAGTCCCTCAAACAATTAATAAAAAGAAAAATGCACTACAAATAAAGTAAAATAAACTTTTGTTTATTTTCGTAACAAAAAAATAAAAGAATTATTTTTTTTATACAAAAATGTATTTGCCCGTAAAGCTGTAAAAAGGAAATAAGGAAGAAACTGGGAATGTGAGAGGGAAAGGAAGGACGATGTGTTGCGAGCGAGATGAGAGAAAGAGAGGGTGAAAGAATGTTCTCTGGTACGTGATACTGCTTGTTGTGTGAACTGCTGAATTCTCTCTGGGTGTGTGCTCCAGAATGTCCGTGTGCCACTCTGTGGCTTGAGTTGGCTAATTCTCCCTCTGGCGTTGAAAGTTTCTGCTTCCCTTTTATCTTGATGGTGAAAATATGGGAGATCAAAAAGTGTGTTTCTTATGATTGGTCGAAAATTCGTATTTTTGACCACGTGGTGTGCTTTCCACGACGTCCGAGCTTTTGGGTGCGCCGTCCTTGTTTTTGACCCCACAGGGTATAGTAAGGGGTGAATATCCGCGCCATTGTACTTTTTTGAAATACAGGTGGTGTGAATTAATTTTTATTGTATGTGTGTGTGTTGAGTTTGGAAAATAAAATAAGAAACAACACAATATTCATTGTTGCCGTGTAATCGTGCGTCACTGGTGTCTGTCTGTTGTCACTAATTAGTATATTCTTGATATATTCAGCCAATTTGAGAAAGTATTTGAAAATGTGTTCTACTCGTTCGTCTGAGATGAAATGTGGCACTATTATACGTCATCTCTATTAGACAACGTGTCATTTATTTTATTAGCACAATGATTTGAAATGCTATTTTTCGTAGTAACTTTTCGAAACTGTAATAGAATGTAGCCCCAAAGGCCAACTTCAGGTTAGGGGTACTAAAATCAAGCAGGTGCAGAAATGTAAATGCCTGGGAAATGTTCTAACAGAGAACGGAAATTGAGATATTGAGATCCGGAAGTGTATTGGAATGGTTAAGTAAAGTATTGAGATACAGGGAAATTTCGTTGGAAACGAAGAAAAGAGTAGTGGACTGTTATGCGATATCTGTCCTTCAGTATGGTAGCGAATACTGGATAATCTCAACAAAAGTGAAGGAGAGGCTCGAAGCAACAGAAACGTGGTTCTACTGAAGGATGTTTAAGATATCATGGAACTAACAGGTAAGAAATAATAACGACAGGATGATAACGAAAAGGAAACTTATAATTAAAATCAAGTAGAGACAGCTGAAGTTTCTGGAACATGTAATGAGGAAAGAGGTCTTGGAGAATCTAATACTCACAAGACGGATAGAGATAAAGAGAGACAGTGGAAAGGAGTGCGAGACATACTTGATGGGCGTGTGCAAGTGAATTAAAGATCAAGATTCAGGAGAGATACCAAGAGAAATAGTTTTAAGAGCTACAGGTGATATGGGGTCCTCGTAGGCGATCTTGGACATCCACAGCCATGATCGCCTAAGTTCTGAAGGGACACGGCACATAAAAAAAAAAGATATAGGATGTGTGTTTCTTACTATAAACCAGCTATCTTCGGGCTTGTTTTCTCATCTTTATTTTATTTATTATGAAGTTTTAGACACGCTAAACTCGCTTATATTTTGTTTCCTTGTTTTTCTGAATGGCTGGGTCAAGATGGTGTTACTGTTATACATTGACTTTCCGGGTCTGTTTCTTCATAATTCTTGCCAATGTTTCACTCGTTCAACACTCAGGTATTTTTTTCTGGACAATTTTCCGAGACCTGTTTATATACATTTATTTATTTGTCACGAATCCAGAATTTCTATCAAATGCTTTTTTCAGGATATCTGAGGCTTAATGCCAGAAATACTTATGCCAGCTTTCCAACCATTTTTCTTGCACATTGTTGTAATCATCCGTGTGTTTTGTTTGCTAAAACTTGTTCTCTTTCTGACATTTTTTTATAATCATATCGCCCCAAGCAAGGCATTTTACTGTCACTGTTTTGCAGGGGTTTATATAGGAGGAAAGTTATAAGAGTGACAGGTTATAGGAGGTGTCAGGAAATGGGTAAAAGAAGGATGAGAATACTGATGAGAGTCGAGTGGATGGAGAAAAGAGCATGAGAGAGAGAGGATGCAGATTAGTGAGATAGGAGATGACTATTGACTTTACATTTAAGTTCTTGGAGATTGTAGCTGTAGGGAAAACAAGTATATGGAAGTGAATTCCACAGGCGGGAAGTGTGAGAAAAGAAGCTGCTGGAGTAGAATTTGCGTTTGCAATTTACTGGTTACATAGTAAAATTTACTGGTTACATAGTAAATTAGCAACTAGTGAGACCTAGTTGCTAATTTTGTGGCACAAGTAAATTTATGTATTGGGAGCACCAGTGAGCTAAGTTCATCGGAGCAGAAGCTGTAAAAGTATTTGTAGAAGAGACACAAGGAAGCCACATTGCGCCGGTAAGAAAGTGACTGTATCTGAGCTGCCAAGTCGGGATCGATCACGTAACAGATTCTCTGTTGGATTTTGTCAAGGACACCTAGGTGGATAGCAGGAAAACCCGACCAGATATGGCAGCAGTATTCAATGCACGGGCGGATGGTAGATTTATACATGTGCAGGATTGTTTCAGGTGGAAAAAAAATTACTGGCCCTACACAGAGAACTGACTTTCTTAGCAGTGGATTTTGCTATGGATTCTTAATAACTGAGAAAATGTTAGTGAGTAAAAGGTAAAAGAGAGAGGGGGGACAATAAAAGACTAGGATTTCAGAAGACAGAAGACTTACTGTTTTTGAAGTCCTTTTCTTTTAATATATAATTATTCATGCAATAAATGTTCACCGTAAGTTCTATGCCAATAGTTTCTTCTCTCGTACTTCTATGATCTCCAAAACTTTAAATAGAACATCTAATCTTTTATTGTTCCCCTTTCTCTTTCTCTCCTTTTACTCAATAACATTTTCTCATTTTTTTTAATTCTTTCAAACCTCTAGCTCATTAGTATCTTTATAGCCTTTTTTGGGGTGAAATGATTAAATAAAGCTTCTGTAAATCATATATATTAGAAATAACGCCTTCTAAGAATACTGTCAAACCTTTTTCTTTTCTCTCTCGAGTGCTATTTTATGTACCTATATATATATATATATATATATATATATATATATAGGTACATAAAATAGCACAATATATATATATATATATATATATATATATATATATATATATATATTCTAGTTGTCGTTCCGAGTCGATATACACTGCCTCACAACGCAAGTCCTTGTCACTTAGCTAACTGATTTGCAGAATATCCCTGAAATATCCACATCTTAAGAGTGTTACAGTTAGCATCCATCAGCTAAGTGACAAAATTTTACATAGACTATAATTATATATACGCGCGCGCGCGACACACACACACACACACACACACACACACACACACACACACAATTAAATTAGACCAGTAAAAATAGTTTATTATAGTAAAACATTTTTGAATGAAAATCACTGTTATCAAAATTACAATAGATATTCTTAAGATATTTAACCTTTTTTAAATTACAATTAGCTATTTTTATTCAGGTTGATTTACCAACATTCAACTGATTTGTGTAAAAAGAAACACCATATTTTTTTTTAAATATTATTATTTTCAAAACTCACTTTTCCGTTCTTGCAATGAGCTACACCTTCCCGGGATTGAAACTAAGACTGAAAAATATAAAAGACCGATTCTAACGATGGAGCGAAATCCTTGTTTGTTTTCCTGTAATGAAAAATAAAACTAGAATTATCATTGATCATTCAACATTGCATTAAGGGCGATCATTTCTAAGTCCAGACATAGCCCTTTTTAATTTTATCTGAACTACTCCATGATATTTTATGACACATACAAAAATAAAGCAGTGGCGGCGAAAACTATACACGCCAAATATTGCCGCAGCTGAACATTCGCATCGCTAGTGACGATTGCAATGGTACTAGCAATTCAGCGACCACCAATAAGTTGCAAATAAACACAAATGTCGAGCAGGTAACAAGTTAGCGAATTTTGTTTTTTAATTTTTTGTTTATTTATTTCTTGCTAAGACATTCTGCTCTGTGTGTGTGTGTGTGTGTGTGTGTGTGTGTGTGTGTGTGTGTGTGTCTGTGTCTGTGTGCGTGTGTGAGTGTGTGTGTGCGTGTGCGTGTGTCTGTGTGCGTGTGTGAGAGAGGTGTGTGTGTGTGTGTGCTCTGTGTGTGTGTGTGTGTCTGTGTTTGTGTCTGTGTGCGTGTGTGAGAGTGTGTGTGTGCGTGTGTGTGTGTGTGCGTGTGTGTGCGTGTGTGTGTGTGTCTGTGTTTGTGTCTGTGTGCGTGTGTGAGAGTGTGTGTGTGTGTCTGTGTGTGTGTGTGTCTGTGTTTGTGTGTGTCTTGTGTGTGTGTGTATGTGTGTGTGTGTGTGTGTGTGTGTGTGTGTGTGTGTGTGCTCGGGCTCGCTCGTTAATTATTCGCCATTTCTGTATTCTTTAATTCTTGCTTCATTTTTCTGTCAATCCAATTCGTTTCCACCTGCCTTTCTGTTTGATTCGAAATGTTTATTTTTCTTCCGCACCAGTGATGATAAAGCTGAAAGGTTAAAGACGTTGTGTACATCTGTTAACCGAAAATAATATATATATATATATATATATATATATATATATATACATATATACACGAGTATAGGGTACGTATGGATGGAATAATATTCCTTGTCCAAAGAAACACTATTCTTAAAAAAGTGCTCAATACAAAGTAGAGCTAATAATATTTATTCAGAAATTATAACATGGATATGTTATGATATCACTACAAATGTAGCTATTTTGTTTCGACACTTCTTGTGTCTTGTCAAATGATGTGGTTAATTTTAAATTGAATGGTTTTATGCTTGTTTTTCACCTTTTAAAACCATTCGATTTAAAATTTAAAATAAACCACATCACTTGATAAGAAGTGTCGAAACAAAATAGCTACTTTTGTAGTGGTATAACATATCCATGTTATAATTTCTAAATAAATATTATATATATATATATATATATATATATATATATATATATATATATATTATGACAATACTGCTACTACTACTACTAATAATAATAATGATAATATTAATTATTACTTTAGAACATGTACAACCTATAAACTACCCTTAGTATTGAAAACATCATTGCCTTTAATGAAAAAATGCGCCCACCATTTCATTCTTCGTATAAGATCTTCAGCCGATAGGACTAACTTTTGAAAGTACGCCTGTTTGTTAAGAATAGGAATATTTTTCAGCGAAATGTCGAAAATAACTTTATCCATGTTCAAATTTATATTAATGGTAAGGTAACTCAACCTTATCCAAATGAATAAGGAACGAAGAAAATAATTTCAACGTTCAAAACATTAATTTAAAACAATACTCAATATAAAAATAGAGCAATGAATATTTATTGTTTATTATTACTTTAGAACATGTACAAACAACAAACTATTAGTTTTGATAGTATTAAGCATCATTACTATTTAACACTATAGATAGATAGATAGATAGATAGATAGATAGATAATGAAGAGACCGAGATAGATAGATAGATAGATAGATAGATAGATAGATAGATAGATAGATAGATATGAACCGATAGATAGATAGATAGATAGATAGATAGATAGATAGATAGATATGAACCGACATAGATAGATAGATAGATAGATAGATAGATATGAACCGACATAGATAGATAGATAGATAGATAGATAGATAGATAGATAGATAGATAGATAATGAAGAGACCGAGATAGATAGATAGATAGATAGATAGATAGATAGATAGATAGATAGATGAACCGACATAGATAGATAGATAGATAGATAGATAGATAGATAGATAGATAGATAGATAGATATGAACCGAGATAGATAGATAGATAGATAGATAGATAGATAGATAATGAACCACATAGATAGATAGATAGATAGATAGATAGATAGATAGATAGATAGATAGATAGATATGAACCGACATAGATAGATAGATAGATAGATAGATAGATAGATAGATAGATATGAACCGACATAGATAGATAGATAGATAGATAGATAGATAGATAGATATGAACCGACATAGATAGATAGATAGATAGATAGATAGATAGATAGATATGAACCTAGATAGATAGATAGATAGATAGATAGATAGATAGATATGAACCGACATAGATAGATAGATAGATTGATTGATTGCCTGATTCAGCATATCTTCATTCAAACATTGTTTCATTGAATAGTATCAATATATTGTCTAATTATGTTTGTACTGATCCAGGCCATCCACACATTTTACATCCTGGGTGTATAGTTTAAAGACCTTCAAAAATAGAAGAATAGGGTAGGAAAATATGTTTTCCCGTGAAAAGTAGATGATTACCTCGAAAAACTACATATAAATTTTGATACTTTTTCTGAGATCGAACACCGACAAAGAGGTTAATTCGTGAAATCACATTTTTCCTAGTTACAAAATGAGCAACGTGATATGTTGGAGTGTTTATATCTACCCGGCTGTTTTGCTATTCCCGTATCAACCTATAGCAACGACGGATAGATTAATTGCTATGTTTATAATAAGAAACTGAACAGAGATAAAAGCAAAGTGTTTAGTTTTACCAAGAGTAAAAATGCAAATCGAACGATGGAAAAGACTGAATCAAACTACTCTAGGATATCCGGGTATTTCAATATCATATCTCTCTATATATCTCTCTATATATCTCTATATATCTCTCTATATCTCTCTCTATACATCTCTATATCTCTCTCTATATCTCTCTATCTCTCTCTCTCTCTCTCTCTCTATATATATATATATATATATATATATAAAGGAAAAATCAACGCATCATTTACATTGGTTATAAATTATAATTAATTTTTATGAACTAAATTAGTTCATTTCATCAGACTCTGATAAAATATTTGTACCGAATGGAACGAATATAGTATGGTCTGATCAAATGAGCTACTTTAGATCATAGAAATGAATTATAATTTATAATCACTCTAAATGATGTGTTGCGTTTTTCTTTATAAATATCATATTGCTCTGGATAACATCCACTGAGCACTCTATACAGGTCTAAAAGTTAATATTTTATATTAAGTAAATCTTATTGATTTATACTCGCCATTCACGGACTTGACATCATTACACACACACACACACACACACACACACACACACACACACACATATATATATATATATATATATATATATATGTATGTATAAATTTGTTCACTTAACATCACATGATTTAAAACAAAAAGTGATCAGTAAAATAACACAAAAAGAAACGAATTGTTCAACTTCAAAATAATCATGAAAACTTACTGGTTTTCGTTCGTCAAATTACAACGAAAATATTAGCATAGATTTCCTGATATGAAGCACTCTAACGTGTATGGATTGAATTCATTTTCAATAGTCAGTCGGGAAAACCTTGTAATTGCCGCACAGATATGTATAGGAGGTGTTTGTAGAAAAAAAATAATGGATGAGATGAGAAAGTAAAATAAGCGGATTGTGTTATCATTTAAAATGATTTCTTGGAAGTATTTAACTTTAACTTTTGCAACCATTTCATTTATTTCCACTTGCAAGTGCTGTGCCAGAAGAAATCGTGAATGCTTCACCACAATTATGCACCTGCATAAAATGCCCTGAGCATCCGGCTGTTCCTGGCCGAGAAGAACATCACCGTACTGGAACAACTATGCTATATCTTGCTCTGTATGACTTTGTTTTTCTTATTTCATCAAGCTCAGGGGAATCCTTAAAGGGACCCGTTTTGAAGGTTTCGAAGCCATCAGGAGGATTGAAGCTGAGGGAACCCAAGAAGAATCCTTCAGGCAGTGGAAAAGAAGGATAGAAAAGTGCATTAGACTGGTGGGGAATTGATATGAAGGGGAAATGATAATTTGTGATAGTTGTCATGTTACATTTCCGTATATATATATATATATATATATATATATATATACCATCTTCTAGTCCTTGAGACTGTATTTATAACAATCCACCAGCCTAGCCTGCTTAGTTAGAAGAAGCATTTTATCCGCTCTTTACGCTTGTTGGGGGGACTGTGAGTGTCTTTTTTCCTTTTTATACTCAGTGGAACTTGTTATTTTCAATTCTCCCTTTGAATTTTGAAATTGCTTGCAATTAAAAATTTTCTTTTTAATCGCGTTCCAATTTTCAATCCTCAATCGTTATATTGATTGTGCATCCGATTTTTTTCTAATTTGCCAACGTATATCTTTGAAAAAGTGTTGGTTGAAAGGTACCTAATGCATAACATGACGTCCATTTTGTTTAAGTCTCTCTCTCTCTCTCTCTCTTTCTCTCTCTCTCTCTCTCTATCTATATATATATATATATATGTTTTTTTTTTCTAAACATATACTGTTAAATATAAAAGACAATGAATGTCTATTATGTTTAATCATGAGCCGTTCTAAAAGTCGTATTTTGGCTTTAATTTCAGTTGAAAATAAAGACAAAAATTCTCCAACATTTGAATAATTTTTTATTAAGTTGGTTCTAAACTTTCGGCTCATATGAGCCATCTTCAGAGAGCCAAAAACTTAGAACCAAATTAATAAAAAATTATCCAAATGATTCAGAATTTTTGTAATTATTTTCAACTGAAATTAAAGCCAAAATACGACGTTTAGAACGGCTAATGATTATACATAATAGACATTCATTGTCTCTTTTATTTAACAGTATATGTTTAGAAAATTATTTGCTGCCTCGATACACTAAATATATATATATGTGTGTGTGTGTGTGAGTGTGTGTGTGTGTGTGTGTGTGTGTGCGTGTGTATAAATTCAGTATTTTTTTATTATTTATTCATCTATATATTAATAATAATATATATATATATATATATATGTATTTTCCTTTATTAATCCAAAATATTTAATCAATTTAAACTTTTTATTTTTTGTTAGATACCCATAGTTGTAGATAGATCGTTAATTTTTATACAGTATTTTAGGCTCGTCTACGGCCTGAATCATATAAAAGAATGGGGTTAGAAGATGCAGATGCAACCCCGAGCAACGATCGTTACCCTCATTTCTCTTAATTGGTCTTTTAGTCTCTGTGTATATGAGTGAGATTTCCTTGGAATCTGTTCTCGGGCCCATGGATGAATACTCTCGCTCTGACCTCTAAGCGGACGAGTCAGAAGGTGTATAATATCGGGTCTATTGGACTGCCATTTTGTGAATGGTTCTGGACTGCTGCCCTAATCTTCGTATGGATTCTTTCTAGGAGGGAGTGTTTTATGCCCCCACAGGAAAAAATTTCAGCAGAAACCAAATAGTCAACCCCAGTTAACTCCTGATTGCGCTGAAGCCATAATCCATCGAAATTACCATTCTAAAACCGTTCCTAACAGCTATTAACGTCTAGTTTTTCGAGGAGCTGGAGAACCAAGAGTTCCACAGGCGTCATTTTTCGAAACAACCCTCTTTCTGATCTATATATTTACTAGCAGTATAGACCGGCGTTGCTCGGGTGAAATGAAGGCTTTAAAACTAACCCATAGTCCTGGAGCTCAGACTCAGCCTAAAGAATATTTGTGTGAAATTTGGTGAGAATCGGATAAAAATTTGATAAAGGACATACAAACAGATAAACAGACACACACACAAACACCTTGCCTTTTATATATATATATTATCGATTTTCTGCACTATTGTAAGAACAGCAACCTTGAAACTTCTGAATATCGTTTCTTATGTCTTTGTCTATGAATGTATCAAATTTGATTAAAATCGGACCTCTCCTTCTATACCCTGATTTATTCGATTATCGATTATCGATATTGTCGGGGGTACCTCGACACAAAACCTAGCTAAGAACACTCGCAGACGCTTATAGTACAACTGTGTAAACTTTCAAGAAAATCGGTTCAGCCGTTTCGGAGTCTATAAGTAACGGACACACACACACACACACACACACACACACACACACACAACGTTCCATGTATAAATAAGTTTAGATTTACAAATGAATTGTAAACTTGTTTGCCTAAGAATCAATTAATATACCATTAATTGTAAATATCTATACTGATGATACGTCGATATACAGTCGTATTTTTAAAACACTTGACGATCAGAGATTGGCATCTAACCTTTCGGTCTAACACTACTTTCTCAGTGTGGCTTGTTACTGGATTGTTTCAATGAATACCTCTAAAACCAAACTGCTTTTATTCCATAACCGCTGATCAGACCCCAAACTACAGATAGTCAAGATGAACGCTTGTCCTCTCAAGAATATTGGGTCTTGAGTTCATACCCGACTTCAAGATACAGATAAAATGATCAGCTCTCTGTACCGTTCCAATAAATACCTGACTCCATATGCTATATTCTACCCTGATAATGGTCAGATCAGGCTGAAAATGGAGTCAGTCAGTTAAGTGCCATACGTGAAAGACGCTTGAGCGATCATGTCTCAAAAAAAAGACATGACTGACTGGGCAGAAGATTATCCCGCAGTAGGTTGCCATTGCTTTCTGGGGTAGACTGGTTGCCAGGCAAGGCTATAAAACCCAATCTGTCCTGCTATTTAATCCACAACTGGAGGGAAAAGATGGATTAATACCTTTCCCAAGGGTATTTGCGCGTACGGGAATGCAACGAATTCAACTGTGTACTATGCCATATTTTGGCGGAAGCTGCCCAGACCTCACTTTCAAGTTTTTATAGAGTTCAAAAACGTATCCGAGTCTAAAATTAATGTTTCAAGAAAAACTATTTCATTTAAAAAAAATTAAATTTAAAACTTAGGCATCGAAAATAAAGTGGAGGTATCTATATTTCGTTATTTTTTTTCATTTTTTTTTCTCTTTTTTTCTCTCTTTGTTAAACCCAAAGGACTGGCCATAAAGCCTGGAAAGGACAATACATTGTTTTATACAGTTAAATCTGTCTTTAAAATTGTCAACATGCCCATTAATCACCTCTCTTTTCTTCCCTTTCCTTCCTTTTGTTCAAATTCTAACTTACAGCTTACAACTCTGATTTCTCATTTTCGACCCCACTTACCTCTCACACATAATTCGCCAATATAAGGTAAAGAATTGTCCATCTCCCTTCACACTAACTGATGAGACATTGTCCTTTCAATGTCGAAACAAAATGTACACTTTGTTGTAGATGATAATTTGTACATGTTCTAAACTATAATTTATAATAAATATTCACGGCTCTATTTTTATATTGAGCACTGTTTTATATTAATGTTTTGAACGTTGTTAATATTTTCTTCGTTCCTTATTCACTTGGATATATATATATATATATATATATATCATTATTATTATTATGTCATTTTTCATCATATTTCGATTTCTGCTATGGTCGAACTACCAACCAAGTCTGCGGGAAGACCTAAGGCAGGTCGTGGCGTGTTGTTATGGCTCTATTTCATGTTTTTTCTATCTTCCCCATCATCCCTAACGTTACATAGACAAAGTTCTCCTTAGTGTGTGGGCAGTACTTAATAAGACAATTTTTTGTATATCTCTTAAGCTGAGGTTTCCAGGGATTCTTTCAATGAGTTGTTTGTTCCATTTTTTATCATTCCAAGTTCACCTACTATCACTGGCACGAAGCTTGTTTTCAATTTCCACATTTTTTCTATTTCAATTTCCAGGTCTTTATATTTTGACAGTTTTTCAAATTCCTTGGTTGCTATGTTACAATCCACTGAACACGCCATATCAATTAATATAAAAGTTCTTTCTTTCTGGTTTTTAACATTATTATTATTATTATTATTATTATTATTATACACGTTATTTTCAGAGATTACACGTGTTTTAGTTGCCACCGCAGGTTTTTTTTTATTAAAGTTAATGATAGTTGATCGACTCTTCTGTTTATTTGCCACTAGCAGTATAGCTCGTATAGAAACAGGACTGCCTGCGGAAGACTATATATATTTATATATATAGGCATTCGCAGGCAGTCACATACGTACACGCTCACGCACACACACACACACACACACACACACACACACACACACATATATATATATATATATATATATGTAAAATTTACCAGTCTTTCAGAATATATATATATATATATATATATACTAGCAGTATAGCACGGCGTTGCTCGGGTGTAATGAAAGCTTTAAAACTAATCCATGGTCCTGGAGCTCAGACTCTTTGGACGTTGACACGAAAGACTAAAAAGCAATAGTTGTTGCCAGTTAAAGCGAAATTGTAGACTGAACGAAAAATGAATGGATGTAAGTCAAATTTTGATTTCCTGGTATCGATATCAAATTTTCTGCACTACTGTGAGAACTGCAACCTTCAAACTTCTGAATATTGTTTCTTATGTCTTTGTCTATGAGTGTATCAAATTTGATTAAAATCGGACCACTCCTTCTATAACCCGATTTTTTCGAGTATCGATTTTCGATATTTATCGGGGGTACCTCGACACAAAACCTAGCTAAGAACACTCGCAGACGCTATATAGTACAACTGTGTAAATTTTTAAGAAAATAGGTTCAGCCGTTTCGGAGTCTATAAGTAACGGACACACACACACACACACACACAAAGTTTCATTTATAAATAAGTTTAGATTTGTTTCTTTTATATTTAGCGAATAGATTTCAATTTCAATTCGTCATCCTTCCCCTTTCTCCATGTTCTCCATGTTCTCCATGTTCTGCATCAATCTCAGTCCAGTGTATGATTCTGAAATTCGACATTGAATTTCGCGTACATAGCTTTACGGCGTTTCTCTTCGTATTTTGTTAAAGACAAAGATTCGGTTTTCCGAATGATTTTCGAACAAACATAATCAGGAATATGATTATCGATGTTGTACATACATTTTTCCCCCGAAATGATGTTGGTGAGTGATGCGTACGAGATATCAACTGTAACAGAACTGAGCTTCAGGTATTTAAATTGACAAGGTTTCTGTTAGTTACCAGTCTGTATCAGGTGGGTGATTATTATTACTATTTGTTTTTATTACTGCTGAGGTTGAAAACTTTCAAAATAAATCTATTCAACATTTTTAAAAGAAATTAAATTCAACTCTTGGGAGGATTTATACATATATTCTTATATCAACAATGATATAATTCAAGAAGTAAGAAAGTACATATCTGTGTGCATAAATACATTGAATTAAGAAGAAAAATATTTATAGTAAATGTGTGTGTGTGTGTGTGTGTGTAAGATATATATATATATATATATATATATATATATATATATTGTGTGTATTTTGGCAGCATTTTTTCATTAATACAGGTTTCATTGAATAATATAGACAAGTTCTGTCTATTTATTTTGTGTAAGATCCGTTCGTATGATCTGATTAGCTTGATAGTGTTGTCATAGAAAGACGACAAGAAATCGTAATAATTGTTGATTTTTTTATCAGGTCTGAGCTTTCGGCTTACATAAGCCATTATCAAATTTAAATTATTATTAACAGAGTGGAGTTATACAGAAAAAATTAGACAGGTCCATTTTTTGTGTCTCACATGGCTGTAGGCCGAGAAGGAATGCTGGTAGTGGGTTTTTGGTCAATTGAGTGTATAGTGGCATGAGGGATTGGTCTGGGAACTGCTGCTACTATGGTGTAGGGGGTAGGTAATTTAAATGTTCTATGTTCACTGAACATTAAATGTTCATCCTTTGATAATGGCTTATGTAAGCCGAAAGCTCAGACCTGATAAAAAATCAACAATTATTGCGATTTCTTGTCGTCTTTCTATGACAACACTATCAAGCTAATCAGATCATACGAACGGATCTTACACAAAATAAATAGACAGAACTTGTCTATATTATTCAATGAAACCTGTATTAATATATATATATATATATATATATATATATATATATATATGAAGTAAGAATTCGAGCACTACACTTATATTCATCTCATTTATAATGTGGTAGAGAGTAAATGATTTTCAAGGGAGGAGGCCCCGCAAGTACTCTTAGCTGATCTAAAACAAAATGAACCATGTACATTAGTTGTTAACTAAATCTGCACTCTTTTAATAGTCTTAGACAATCTTTTTAGCCTTCCATCGACATATAGTTGACGTCAATCCCCAGAAGAGAGACTTGTTGCGCCTTCCCAGGCTAACGTTTTCCGGTAAATGAGAAAGATTATATTGAATTAATTGCTAGGTATGCTGCTAGAAAAGTTGTTTCACTGCGTCGTGCTAGATAATTTTACTCGAAATGTATCTTACATATAAGTCTACCATTCGTCCATATATTGAACTAACAGTTTAGCCCGGTTTCACTACCCCAATAGTTTAAGGAATAACAAGAATAAAAATATGATGAATTTACATAGCAAATACTTACACAACGTCCACCCTCGTCACTTTTATAGATATAGATAACAATGTAGAATGTCTCTATTGTATTAGGTTAGGAAGGGGAGGGGCAACATATATATATATAGATAATATAAAGTGGGGTGATCGATTCTATATTATAATCAATACATAAACTGATCCCTGACTTTGTAGGGTGATAATATATATTTTCTACCCCAATTTTGGCTTTCTGAAAAATTTCAAGGTGTCGTTAGCGTTCTCAAATTTTGATCTACCTCTGAGCGCAACTCCCGTCGAGCTAGACCGCAAAATGCAGACGCTAAGTCGAATCTATCAAACAAAAGAATACTTACACAACGTCCAATCTCGTCACTTTTATAGATATAGATATTGCTGTCACATCTGGTCAATGGCATTTGCTGTGTATTTAGAAAGTCATGATAAAAACCAAAGAAGAATATACATTTCTAAATGTCCTAACCTGGCATATCGGTTTCAGAACCTTTCCTACAGCCGTAACGTAGCCTCCGTGTGCACTTTTTATAAATATTTTCATCGTAATTTTTCTGATGATATTTCCTCTTTGGTATCTCGACTGCACGAAGTACCATATTGGCAGATAGGTCTCAACATTTTACAGTGAAAATTACAAAATGTAACAGTAAGTCATATGCTAACATCTTTGTTTCTCACACTTCCCGTTTGTGGAAGCCTCATCGAGTCTCTTGCTTCCTGTCAACTTAAAAATTGAAAATCAGTACAAATCTCTTCTCATCTGTCTCCTTAACTCATGTTATTTTATCATTCTCTCTCCATGATAATGTTTTTCTTTTATTTTTATTTCACACTTAGTGACCCCTTGCTTCTTTTTGAAAAAAATGATTATATAAATTAATAATGCTTCTTTAGCGAGAGGCATGAACCCGGATAAATATGTGATAAAAATAATAACAAATTCCTTCTTTACATTCAGTAAACCCAGAGTAAGATTCTTTTAGTTTTCTTATTAATATATATGAATTAGGATTAATGTCGTCATCATCTGATTATCTTATGGTTTCGACTGTTTTCTTCTCTGGCCTTCTGTCGATCCAAATAACTTTCAAGCAATTTCGAACTATTATTTTTATATGTTTAGGGATGTACTTATTTTTTACTAACTTTCACTCTATCCAAGAGTCCTTCAAGGTCGAGGGTTTCTGAAGAAGACTGTTTTCTAAATGGTTAGAGTAAGGGGTGAGAGGTAATAGTTTATGATGAAATTATTTGAAGATTACGATTAAACCTAGATTTAAAAAGGTTACGATTGTCGAGAAAGCATCCTTTTGGGAGTACGTTCCACAAATTTATTTTCTTAACGTATTTTTAAAGATTATTTTCTAAGTTTAGCTCACACTCCACCCACGTCTATTGAACAGGTGAAGAGGCTCATCCCTTGTTTCCTGTTTAGGATGCGGTTTCCGGTTTTCTCTTTTCCAATCTTCTCACTTTTCTTTTCAATTGGAGTAGATAGACTAAACTATCGCCCGGTTCACACTCCACCCTCGTCTATTGAACAGGTGAAGAGGCTCATCCCTTGTTTCCTGTTTAGGATACGGTTTCTGGTTTTCTCTTTTCCAATCTTCTCACTTTTCTTTTCAATTGGAGTAGATAGACTAAACTATCGCCCGGTTCACACTCCACCCTCGTCTATTGAACAGGTGAAGAGGCTCATCCCTTGTTTCCTGTTTAGGATGCGGTTTCTGGTTTTTTCTTTTCCAATCTTCTCACTTTTTCTTTCAATTGGAGTAGATAGACTAAACTATCGCCCGGTTCACACTCCACCCACATCTATTGAACAGGTGAAGAGGCTCATCCCTTGTTTCCTGTTTAGGATGTGGTTTCTGGTTTTCTCTTTTCCAATCTTCTCACTTTTCTTTTCAATTGAAGTAGATAGACTAAACTATCGCCCGGTTCACACTCCACCCTCGTCTATTGAACAGGTGAAGAGGCTCATCCCTTGTTTCCTGTTTAGGATGCGGTTTCCGGTTTTTTCTTTTCCAATCTTCTCACTTTTTTTTTCAATTGGAGTAGATAGACTAAACTATCGCCCGGTTCACACTCCACCCTCGTCTATTGAACAGGTGAAGAGGCTCATCCCTTGTTTCCTGTTTAGGATGTGGTTTCTGGTTTTCTCTTTTCCAATCTTCTCACTTTTCTTTTCAATTGGAGTAGATAGACTAAACTATCGCTCGTTTCACACTCCAACCTCGTCTATTGAACAGGTGAAGAGGTTCATCCCTTGTTTCCTGTTTAGGATACGGTTTCTGGTTTTCTCTTTTCCAATCTTCTCACTTTTCTTTTCAATTGGAGTAGATAGACTAAACTATCGCCCGGTTCACACTCCACCCTCGTCTATTGAACAGGTGAAGAGGCTCATCCCTTGTTTCCTGTTTAGGATGCGGTTTCCGGTGTTCCATTTTCCAATCTTTTCAATCCTATGTAGCCCCCTGCACATCAGTGGCGTTACCGCCTTGCTCGGGATGATATGATTTTAAAAAAAAGTCCAAACACAAGACCAAAAATCGATCAACGATTAAAGACCAAACTCACGATACAAGGGAATTGGTTAACTTATAAACCATTATCCTAGAATAGGCTCAGAGTTTGGAGTTAAAGGTATCATATTGTTTGTAAACAGAGACCGAACGAGATTTTGCTCGATAAACTCAGTTGTATTACAAGTGTATCCTGATCCCCACCCTCTTTCAAATGTTTCTTTTTGTGTATTGACATTTCTATCAGGTCTCTGCCAAATATTGATGAGTTCTTCCACTTAAACTTTGAAGGAGCCTCTTTCGCAGTGGTAATCAGTTATTCATATCTTTTTAATTTAATTATAATAAAAAATAAATAAAAGCGATACCAGGAAAATCAATAATTTTGAAACTTGCTGTTGCTTGTCCTTAATGAATACAGCGTTTGCATGTACCAACATTTTGGATAGAATTTTATGAACCTACGGAACAACCAGCTAGAAAGGACGCGAAAATGAGCAGGAAAAAGATTAAAGATTTACGGATTTTGGCACAGGAAATAATGCACCGATTAGAAAACGAGAAACGCTCATATACATGCATATACACAATAAATGTTGCATTTTTCGAAACTTAGTAAAAACGTGACAATTATACGGGTAACTAAGAGGCAAAAATGAATTTAGTTTTATTTTTCGCTCAGATTTATACCCATGAGCGGCAACTACAATTATCTCTCCTCGCATGAAGAACAGACTGAAGTCGCCACCACCGACGAAACCCAAATGCACTGTTAAATAATTATCAAATAAATTAAAATTCCTACATATACATTTATTTTATTCTATTTTGCCATCATCTATATATATATATATATATATATGCAAACTTATCACTATACTCGTTTCGAAAAAACCCTACACGTATATACGCGGAAGGAAAAAATAGTTGTAAAAAAAAAAATAGCAAAGCACATGAACATCAGCCAAAGCGATTAGGACGGAGTCAGTACGTAGCCCAAAGAAAAAGCCCGAGACGAGTAATCAATAACAAAAAAGCGCTCAATACGTAAGCAGAGCAGAATAAGTAAATTAGCCTAGTGAGCCAACAAACCTACCAAGGTTTCACCTAAACGGATCTTCAGGGAGGGTTGGTTGAAGATCCGTTTAGGTGAAACCTTGGTAGATTTGTTAGTTCACTAGATTAATTTACATATACATATATTTCTACACAAGCAAGGTGAAAAAAGTCAATAGGGTATATTGAGGGGTAGAAACAGAAAGGAAAGAAACGGGACAGTTTTCAAAGAGACAGATGGCAACGATTGATATTGCATTTTATGTTTTGAATATTGTAGATAACACGAAAGCAGAAAGCGGGAAGAGAATTCACCAAGAAGGAAGTTCGATGGAAGGGAGAACATCTTAGCACAGAAACTACGGCCACAGCAAGCAATTTGACAGTGAAATTATGAGACATAACTGCCAAACTAGGACTGCGTTGAAATTTGCGAAGCGGAAGTACGAAAACGGATTTTTACGTTGTCATCAAAATAATTACTATGGATATAATTTAGAAAGCGGATAGTGAAACTTATAGTGGTAATGTGCTAGGTTAGGACTCATAACGTTGCAGATTCTTCCGAGGAATTTGTAGAGAAACTGTAGACATATAGCAGAGGTCAGGATGTGGTTCCCGGCTTTCTTTTTTTTCTTTTTTTTTTTCCAATCTTCTTTCACTTTTGTTTCTTTTCTCTCTTTTTTTTTTGTTCTCAATTGAAGTAGTAGACTTAACTATCGCCCGGTTCACACTCCATCCACGTCTCTTAAACAGGTGAAGAGGCTCATCCCTTGTTTCCTGTTTAGGATGTGGTTCCCGGCTTTCTCTTTTCCAATCATTTTACTCTTAAGTAGCCCCCTGCGCATCAGTGGCGTCACCGCCTGGCTCGGGGTGATATGATTAAAAAAAATCAATCTGCTTCTGCTTCATGCATAGTGCACAGGTAGTTTTTTTTTTTTTTTAATCATATCACCCCAAGCAAGGCGACAACGCCACTGATGCGCAGGGGGCTACGTAAGGGTAAAAAGAATGGAAAAGAGAAAGCCGGAAACCACATCCTAAACAGAGAACAAGGGATGAGCCTCTTCACCTGTTCAATAGACGTAGGTGGAGGGTGGAGTGTGAACCTGGCGATAAAATAAAGAGAGAAAAGAGAGAAAAGATTGGAAAAGATTGGAAAAGAGAAAACCGGAAACCGCATCCTAAACAGGAAACCAGGGATGAGCCCCTTCACCTGTTCAATAGATGTGGGTGGAGTGTGAACCGGGCGATACAGTTAGAGAATAGAAAAGTACATTGAATGTCGAAGGAAAGATAAGAGATGGATAGGAATTGACGAGATAAAAGATGCCAATTGTCATTGCATTTAAACTTTTGGAAATTATAGCTATCAAGGAAGAAAGCAAATGGAAGGAATTTCCACAACCGGGAAGTGCGAGAAAAGAAACTATTAATGCAGAGGAGGATGTTGCATTTAACTAGTTAAAAGGGTGGGGGTGTAAAAGGGTGGGGCTTTAATCTCAATCAAAAAGCACGAATAAATTCAGGTGGTCGAGGTTCTAGAGAAAAAAGTTCATCAGAGTAGTTGCCATGAAAATGCTTCTAGGAAAGTGAATTTGGCTGAAAACCAAGAAAAGTTATTTTTCAAAGAATTTTTTTCTTTGGACCAGAACTTTTTCGCACCTTCTGAACGCTTTCGGCTTTCATAAACCATTATCAAAGTTTTTTTTTTTTATGTTATATAAGTGTGCATCATGTTCAGGAGACGCGTTTGTTAGCGTCGATAGGTGTAATTTTTATTTCTAGTTACGCAGACTTTACGCTTCAGTTGATATTGACGGGTTACTAATATTTTTACTCTCTTGTTCCTAAATAATGTGCGTTGTGGTGCAGTGGATATCGACTCGGAACGAGAAATCGGGTAGCCGAGTTCGAATTCTAGTTGAATTCATTGCATTCACTTATGCGCAAATATCCTTGGGTAAGGTATTAATCCGTCTCTTCCCTCCAGTTATGGGTTAAATAACAGGACAGATTGGGTTCTATAGCCTTGGTCGGCAACCAGTCTACCGCAGAAAGTAATGGCAACCTGCTGCGAGATAACATTCTGCCCAGTCAGTCATGTCTCTTTCGAGACATGATCGCCCCAAGCGTGTATCACGTATGGCACTTGCCTGTTCCTAAATGAGATTTGATTGATACTGCGTTGTTTGTTTTATGCTTCTAATACACGATATTTTTTGCACCTTATATTATGTATTACAGTATCGATCAGTATTTATACAATATAAAACTTTTCGACGGAAACTAAAATTATGAATAAATAAATACTATTAAACAAAGAATATTTGTTGCCATTTAACAATATCTAGATAAATTAAAATCCGTCACTTAAGTGGCATACGTAATACACACTTGAGTGATCATGTCTCGAAAGAGACATGACTGACTGCAGAGATGATTTTCTCGCAGTAGGCGGCTATTACTTTCTGTGGTAGACTGGTTGCCAACAAAGGCTATAGAACTCTGTTCTGCTATTTAACCCACAGCTGGAGGCTGTAAATTAAAATAAACTTCCCAAATACCTTATTCATGTTGTGACAGTCTGTTTCATGATTGATTTCAATCTTCAACTCGATAGTCTGAAGAACGCGACCGAATTGACATCAGTCGGCGATTCCACCACTAAGCTATGGGCGCTCGGTGGTTGAAGGCTGATTTTAACGTGTTATATACAATGTAAACATGCCAGTAGCCAAGAGTGTTCAAACTCATTACCAAATGAACGATGCGTAAGTGCGTGAGTAGCTACTGTTTTTAAAGTCTACCATTTATCCATAGTGCTCAATCGACTAGCCAGAGCATAATAGTCATGTTGTACACACACAAGAGAAAAAGAAGTACTCGTTAGACCAGCAGATAGTTATTCAAAAACGGCTCAATGAACAATTCCAAAGAACTGAATATGCAGAGAAAGATATATATTAAAAAACGAAATATACACCACTTGCTACCCAGGTTAAAACCACGAAGGTCTCATGAGACTGTAAGTGCAAAACATATCTTTACAAAAAATACATAATATGACTTGCTCATACAGCTGAAGGAGACCTATATGCTTGAAACAAATGAGTGGGGAATATTTCATTTTTCAATATATATATATATATATATTAATAAATATACATATTATCCTACGTCTATAGCGCGACTCGGAGTTCCATGCATTATACAATCATCAGGTGCATGTTTAAATTCTGTGTTGTGCTATAGACGTAGGATAATACGTATATTTACTAATATATATATATATATATATATAATAGAGTTTTGTTCATACATTGATCACTGTTTAAGTAACACCTGAATAATAATACTATACATATGTAAACCCTCCTCATATGTATATTTATTAAATTACGTCACTAAATATATATATATATATATATATATGTGTGTGTGTGTGTGTGTGTGTGTGTGTGTGTGTGTGTGTGTGTGTGATAAGCTAGATGATTGTGAGACATTTTTAGCGAGTCATAAATTTTTATTTCAATTTCAATCGTATCAGGAGCATTAACATGACAGATTGCAATCTATAACAGGAAATGAAAAGATGCTTTATCTTCGTGGCTCTAGCCGCTACCCAGAGAAAGCTAAAAACCAGAGAGAGAGAGAGAGAGAGCGAGAGAGAGTGTGAGAGTGGTCATAGAAAAAGGAAGATGGCAGCTGGCTTTGTTGGAGCACAGCATTTGCACATGGCGATTGTGCACCACTTTCACTTCATCTCTGATGCACCTGAGGGGCTTCAACAACGTCAGCCATGTCTTATCACTTCACCTCTTCGCTCCAAGTTTCAGGATGCACTTATATATTTATATGATTAATACATCAGGTGAATTAGGCTTATATGTATTTTTATTATGAAATGTTCGTAATAGTATACAATGATATCTTACTTTCCTGTGCAATTCGACATTAGTTTAACACTTTTCTAAATCATTTCATCCCAAGTAAGGTAATAAAGCCACAAAGACGGAATTAAGCACACAGGACATAATGATTGTCATTGTATTTTAATTTTGGAACATCAAAGTTGACTGGGAAGCAAGAAACCAAAAGTTAATTCCCTAAAAAAAAACTATTAGCATATAACTTCTGTTACATCTCACCATTTCAAATTTTAAATGAAGAGATCTTGCCGCTAATCTAGTCAGTTGAATGCCATACGTGATACACGCTTTGGACGATTATGTCTCGAAAGAGACATCACTGACTGGGCAGAAGATTATCTCACTGTAGGTTGCCATTGCTTTCTGCGGTAGACTGGTTGCCATCCAAAGCTATAGAACCCAATCTGTTCTGTTATTTAACTCATAGCTAGAGGGAGAAGAGATAGATTATATTACATTATTATATTAAGTATAATTAATGGGGGATCAGTTTATTACTTCATAGCAATAGAAAACCGACCCTCATTTTATGCCCAGTAAAAGTTTTAATTATGTTTCCATCTATTATATTCAGTCAGTCAGTTAAGTGCCATACGTGATACACGCTTTGGACGATTATGTCTCGAAAGAGACATCACTGACTGGGCAGAAGATTATCCCACTGTAGGTTACCATTGCTTTCTGCGGTAGACTGGTTGCCATCCAAGGCTATAGAACCCAATCTGTTCTATTATGTAACCCATAACTAGAGAGAAGAGACGGGTTAATACCTTTCCCAAGGGTATTTGTGCGTTAGTGAATGCAAGGAATTTATGTGGAATTCGAAATCGGCTCTCCGATTTCTCGTTCCGAGCCTTTATCCACTGCACCACAACGCACATTAACAAATTAAATAGTGCGCTTAAACTCATAAAGTCTGTGTAGCATAGAGAAGAACAATTACCATGAAAGTATTTATATAAAAAAAAAAAAAAAACGAGAGAGAAGCTAAGTTACAGTGGCGGAAAAGTAACTAAAGCCGAGATGCCAGATCAGAGTCAATAACGTAACGTAGTAAAATTTTACAAGGCAAGAAAGCAAAGATGAACTTGTCCGAATCACTTTAAAATTTCTTCATTCTTTCATTCATGAAACTGCAATATAGGTAATTATCAAATGTTAATAAATTTAGTTGATGCACATGTTATTATGCAATATTAACAAAAGAACCATTCTATTTTCATCTAGAATGATTCACTTGGCAATTAATACTAAAAATATTATGAAATTCATAATTTAAAAAAGATAAACTGGGGCTGCCTAATAATTATGGCCGGTAGTGTATATATATATATATATATATATATATATATATATATAGTGTATCAAGGTAGCAAATAATTTTCTAAGCATATACTGTTAAATATAAGAGACAATGAATGTCTATTATGTTTAATCATGAGTCGTTCTAAACGTCGTATTTTGGCTTTAATTTCAGTTGAAAGCAAAGACAAAAATTCTCCAACATTTGGATATTTTTTTATTAATTTAGTTCTAAGCTTTCGGCTCATATGAGCCATCTTCAGAGAGGTTATTAAGACGGTAACACAATAACATCCACCATCAGCGACGATTTTATTTTGTGTTGACATAAAACTCCGCTAGGCAACGGCAATTGTTACCAAAAATAACAAACGCAGTTCGCAAATTTGCAATGACGTCACACCGCGTGATAGTGCAAAATGAAAACAGAACCATATATATATATATATATTAGTATTATTATTATTATTATTATTATTATTGACTCACCCGTCGATTTCGACGTATGAGTGTCTAACTCAGTTATACTGCCAAACAAAGAATTGTTTAGAGTGGTGAAGGCTTCGAAGTTGACATGAACTTGTTCAGTTAAATCATTTACACTAAAATTAAATATATATAATTTTATTTTTATATAATTTTAACCTTTTAAAACGTTTTATCTTGAAATATACCTCATCACTTGATATGACAAGTAGTGTCGAAACAAAATAACTACTTTTGTAGTGATATTATAAAATATTTATGTTATAATTTATATATATATATATATGTGTGTGTGTGTGTGTGTGTGTGTGTGTGTGTGTGTGTGTGTGTGTGCTCAAGGAACCTTTTTAAGAAAATAACCCTTAACCATATTGGCCAAAAATTTAGGATCTCTTTATATATATATATATATATATATATATATATATAAAGAGATCCTTAATTTTTCTTGAGTACCTATTGAGTAGAAACTCCTAGTTAAAACTTGGATGTTTAAACCTAACCTGTCTGCTGAAGATTCAGTACGGAAGTCATTGTAGGTTGTCCAGATCGTCATACCTCTGACAAAGGTAGGAAGGAAATTCAGCCGAAACGTTGTGATAAAAAAAGACGAAGAGAATAGTCCGCAAATAATAATGAATACCTCATCCCAGAAATTCAGATACAAATCTCCTTATTCGGAATTTTTTTTCTGTACATAAAAACGAACGGAACTCGTAATCAACCGAAATTCTAATAATTTTTTTCTTTATTTTTTCTTTGTTTCTTGCAGCAAAATCACTAAAAATGCATTTGCATTATTCATATAATAGTCTTATTCTATTACTAACGGCAATTTTAATTCCATCCAACCAAAATCAGTTTTTTTTTACATTTTCAATGCATGTCTTCAGCAAGAAGATTAACAACGACGTTGTATTTTACACAAAGCCCTATTCAGTCTGTAATGCACACATTAATTTCTAACCTCTTAAAATCTCGTCCTTCCTGATTTTTAAAGATTTTTATTTTCTTGTAAGGTTTTATATAATTTTTGTACATTTGTATTATTGCCTATTCTATCCGTTTTAATTCGCGGCCTGCTTACGCCCACATCACGTTGAAACACCGGTTCTCGTTCGATCACGGGAGTTAAGCAATGTCGAGCCTGGTCAGTATCTACATGCTCGACCGATTGGGAATATTAGGTGATGTAAGCTTGGATGTGCGGGTGGTTTAATGAATAATAGCTCAGAATCGTTAATCAGAGAACCGATTTATTCGGTATATTGACTTACGCTCAAATACGCAAGATGTGCGTTATGGTGCAGTAGATATCGACTCGTAACAACAAATTGGGGTGCCGAGTTCGAATTCTAGTTGAATTCCTTGCATTCAGTTACGCACAAATACCCTTTGGAAAGGTATTAATCCGTTTCTTTCCTCCAGTTATGGGTTAAATAATAGGACAGATCGGGTTCTATAGCCTTGGCTGGCAACCAGTCGACCACAGATTGAAATGGCAACCTAAGGCGGAATAATCTTTTTGCCCAGTCAGTCATGTCTCTTTCGAGACATGATCTCCCAAAGCGTGTATCACGTATGGCACTTAACTGACTGAAGGTAAGAATCCACCGATTCTTTCTCCAGGTTTGGGTTAATTAGTAAGACTTGTATCACTAAAACCTTTCTCATCCAAAAACAAATAATATAGCTTAAAAATTTTTATATTTCAACATTCTGTCATTTAAGTGCCATACGTAATACACGCTTGGGCGATCATGTCTCGAAACAGATATGACTGACTTGGGCAGAAGATTATCCCGCAGTCAGTCAGTTAAGTGCCATACGTGAAACACGCTTGGGCGATCATGTCTCGAAAGAGACATGACTGACTGGGCAGAAGATTATCCTGCAGTAGGCTGCCATTGCTTTCTGCGGTAGACTGGTTGCCAGCCAAGGCTATAGAACCCAATCTGTTCTGTTATTTAACCCATAACTGGAAGGAAGAGACGGATTAATACCTTTCCCAAGGGTATTTGTGCGTAAGTGAATGCAAAGATTCAACTAGAATGCGAACTCGGCTCCCCGATTTCTCGTTCCGAGCCGATATCCATTGTACGACAACGCACATAGTTTGCCATTACTTTCTGTGGTAGACTGGTTGCCAGCCAAGCCTATAGAACCCAGTCTGTCCTGTTTTTTGACTCATAGCTAGAGGGGGAAAACATGTATTATATTATTACGTAGTAATTAGTGGGGGATCAGTTTATTACTTCATAACAATATAAAACAGATTCCCCACTTTATGACCAGTAGAAGCCTTAATCATGTTTCCAACTATTATATTCAGTCAGTCAGTTAAATGCCATGTGATACACTCTTTGTCTCGAAAGAGGCATAACTGATACGGCAGAAGATTATCCCGCAATATGGTTGCCAACGCTTTCTGCGGTAGACTGGTTGCCGGCCAAGGCTATAGATCCCAATCTGTCCTATTATTTAACCCATAACTGGAGGGAAGAGATCGATTAATAACTTTCTCAAGAGTATTCGCGCTTAAGTGAATGCAGTGGATTCAACTGTAATTCGAACTCGGTTCTCCGAATTCTCGTTCCGAGCCGATAACCACTGCACCCTAACGCGCATACGACATTAAATAAACTATACAAGTACTGGTATGCGGCTAATCAAAAAACAAATAAACCTGTCCATTAATTCCCGATTTTTCACGATCACGTTTTTACTGTTTTATTTATTTATTTTTTTTGTTTATATTTTTATTTTGCTGTTGTTAATTTATGTTTGTTTCAGTGATGAAATGATGTTATGAATACAATAATCGTAATCTCTTATAATGCTCATTTCTCCCTGTAACGCGCATTTGTGTCGTGACCCTCCAGGATGTAGGCGATCATGCCTCTCCACACTTTTCTATCCGTTGCAACTCTTAATATAAATTTTGTCTTTTTGTTATTTCTGTTATGCCATGTTTCGATAACCATTTACTCAACCTCAGTATGTTTTCTTGTTGTCCTCTATCCCTCTTGCCTTCAATTTGTACTGTGAATATCAGAACTTTTAACCTGCTTTGCTCATTATTATAGGTCCTAATTTCTTAACTGCCTCTTAACGAGGTTAATTATAACTTTAAATTTTCTTCTCTAAATCTTCGTCGTCGCTCACATATTCAGTCCATGTTACCCTCAGCATCGTTCTGTAGAAATAATTGGAGTAGATAGACTAAACTAAACTATCGCCCGGTTCACACTCCACCCACGTCTATTGAACAGGTGAAGAGGCTCATCCCTTGTTCCCTGTTTAGGATGTGGTTTCCGGCTTTCTCTTTTCTAATCTTTTCACTTTTCTTTTTCTTATTTATTTTTTTTTCAATTGGAGTAGATAAACTAAACTATCGCCCGGTTCACACTCCACCCACATCTATTGAACAGGTGAAGAGGTTTATCCCTTGTTCCCTGTTTAGGATGTGGTTTCCGGCTTTTCTCTTTTCTAATCTTTTCACTTTTCTTTTTCTTATTTATTTTTTTTCAATTGGAGTAGATAAACTAAACTATCGCCCGGTTCACACTCCACCCACATCTATTGAACAGGTGAAGAGGCTCATCCCTTGTTCCCTGTTTAGGATGTGGTTTCCGGCTTTCTCTTTTCCATTCTTTTTTACCCTTACGTAGCCCCCTGCGCATCAGCAGCGTTATCGCCTTGCTTGGGGTGATATGATAAAAATATATATATATATATATATATATATATATATATATATATATATATTTCTGTTGCTTCAAATCTCTTCATCTCTGAGGAAATCGTCTAGAATTTACAGCTGTAAAGGAGAACATATGTCACATGACATTTCAATACATTTTCTTTGTTTCTAACGGTTTTGCTTAACTTTTGGAATACACTTTTGGATATCCTAATGCATCTTCTGATTCGTACTTTCTGTCCTCTGTCAAAACCTTTCACAGACATTCAAAATCTTGTAAGTGTTCAATTTCGATATCTACAATTTCTGCATTCTAATTTATTAAAAAAAGTTTCAAATAAACAACACGACGTGGTGTGATGGTTAGCAAGCTTGTCTTACGAGAACCGAATATAACCGAGTAGTGAGTTCGATCTTGACTAGGCGCCCCATACTTTCGGCATAGTGTTACATCTCTCAATAAGTGCAACCACTCTCTCACCGGCGTGATGTGGCTTCCCTGTGCCTCTTCTACAAGTACTTTCATGGCTTCTGCTCCGATGAACTTAGATCACTGGTGCCGCCTAAGCACGAATTTACACGAGATACTAGATTAGCAACTAGGTCCCACCCTTTTACAGTTAAACAGATAAGATGTAACTGTAATTTCTACTCCAACAGCTTCTTTTCTCGCGCTTTCCGCCTGTGGAATTCCCTTCCACATTTCTGCTTTCCCAACAGCTGCAATCTACAGGTGTTTAAATGTAGGGTCAATAGACACCTCCTATCACACTAACTTCCAATTATTCTCCTAACACTCTCATCTACCCAACCCTCATTCTCGGTATCCTTACCCGCCTATCACCCACCCTCTGACATTTCCTATATTTAACCATTCTCGGTATCTTTACCCGCCTATCACCCACCCTCTGACATTTCCTATTTTTAACCATCCTTTCTCCACTCTACGTAGCCCCCTGTGCAGTAGTGGCAGTGAAATGCCTTGCTCGGGGTGAAACGCTTATTTGAGCATTTCTATGTGCGTTGGGGTGCAGTGGATATCGAAATCCAGTTGAATTGATTACAATCACTTACACACAAATACCATTCGAAAAGTATAAATCCGTCTCTTCCTTCTAGTTATAAATCAAATAATATGAGTTCTATAGCCTTGGCCGGCAACCAGTCTACCGTAGAAAGCGATGGGAACCATATTGCGGGATAATCTTCTGCCACGTCAGTTATGCCACTTTCGAGACATGATCGCTCAAAGAGTGTATCACGTATGGACTTAACTGACTAACTGAATATAATAGTTGCAAACATGATTAAGGCTTCTACTGATCATAAAGTGGGGGATCAGTTTTATATTATAATGAAGTTATAAACTGAACTCCCTTAATTACTACTTAATAACATAATACATGTCTTTCCGGTCTAGCTATGAGTCAAATAACAGGACAGACTGGGTGCTATAGCCATGGCTGGCAACCAGTCTACCGCAGAAAGCGATGGCAACCTACTGCGGGATAATCTTCTGCCATGTCTGCTTTGTCTCTTTCGAGACATGATTGCTCAAAGAGTGTATCACGTATGGCATTTATCTCACTACCTTGTGTAATGGTTAGCAAGCCTAGATTTCTAGAACAATTACGACTCAGTGAGTTCGGACTTCACAGGGTGCCTGCATAATTTCGACCTTGTACCACATTTTACCTATACTTTTTTTTTTAATCGTATCACCCCTAGCAAGGCGGTAACGCCACTGATGTGCAGGGGGCTACGTAATAGTGAAAAGATTGGAAAAGAGAAAACCGGAAACCACATCCTAAACAGGGAACAAGGGAAGAGCCTCTTATCCTGTTCAATAGACGTGGGTGGAGTGTGAACCCGGCGATAGATAGATCTATCTACTCCAATTGAAAAAGGAAAAAAAGAAACCAAAGTGAGAAGATTGGAAAAGAGAAAGCCGGAAGCCACATCCTAAACAGGGAACAAGGGATGAGCCTCTTATCCTGTTCAATAGACGTGGGTGGAATGTGAACCGGGCGATAGATAGATCTATCTACTCCAATTGAAAAAAAAAAAGAAACCAAAGTGAGAAGATTGGAAAAGAGAAAGCCGGAAACCACATCCTAAACAGGAAACAAGGGATGATCCTCTTAACCTGTTCAATAGACGTGGGTGGAGTGTGAACTTAGAAAATAATTTAAAATTACTTTCAAAATCAAAGAGTTCAATGAAGTAACGATAAAGAAGACAGCAGAATTTCACTTGTTGGCAGTTGGCGTTCCAAATTAAACTTTATCGCTGTTTCATTCGCAAGCTACAACTTACCTACGAAGTGTCATATTGGCTATGTTAATGGTAATGCTGAATTTAGCCGTTTTCTTATAAGGTAACATTCGGCATTTATTGATCGAACAGTTAGCATCACAAATCGGAAACTCAAGCTTGAAATGCAGTTGCATTCACTTACGCGCAAATACCCTCCTCCCTCCACCTCTAGGTTAAATAAATGGACAAATTGCAACCTTCTGCCAGAAAATCTTCTGCCCAGTCAGTCATGTCACTTTTGGGATATGATAGCCCAAGCGTGTATTAAATATGGCATTTACTGATTTGTAAGAAAAAAAATCAGTAAAATACGCTTTTAAAATTTATTAAATGTCATGGTTTTTCCTAATATTGATATGTGTTCAGGCAACACATACGAGGTCTGTCAGTAAACTAACGGGACTAGTGTCACAGACAATTTATTAAAATTCCAAAGAACAAACTGCATAGCTTTCCCTTCAAAGGATACACCACTCGGAGTCAAATTTACTTTTTCAACCTTCTTTGTCACTCTTCCATGTACTGCTGGAAAAACTTTTCTTGCATGCCCCCAAGCCCTGTCGTTACAAGCCTCTTTATGACCTCTACGACTTCAAAGCAGGTTCCCTTGAGCTATTGGAAAAGAAAAATAAAGCAAGATCAGATGAATAGTGAGGTTACTCCGGCCATGAAATGCTGGATGCTCAGAGCATTGTTAGCTGGTGCGTTGTCGTGGGGATGCATCCACGATTTATCCAAAACACTGATCTCGTCTCGTGCACCGAGCGAAGCAAACACGGAAGGATATTTTACTACACCTGCTGATTGAATGAGGAGGTTACTTTGAAGGGAAAACCTTCCGTTTGTTTGGAATTGAAATAAATTGTTTGTGACACCAGACTCGTTACTTTTCAGACAGACCTCATATATGACGTCTAGTAAGTACAGTATTATATTAATGGCCTATTAAACAAAGTTTAGCAGCAGGAAATATATATACTGTTTATTGCGAACAATATAATAGTTATATTCTGTGAATTATAATCTGATATCACAACAAATATGGGGCGCCTAGTTTAAGGCAGTTCAATTGTAATGATCCGTGCAATTAGCTTTTTGAGCGTCACCATAATGGTTTCGAGGTTTTAGTTTGACAGAAGGGAAAATATCAGGCAACAGATAGCGCATCCAATGATGATATAATAGTGATGGTTTATAATTTTTATTTAAGGTCCACCCTGTACAAGACCCGGTTCCACGCGAGGTAGAGTGTTATGTCAAGGGGTAATCTGTATGAATATGTTGATTCTAGATTTAAACTGGTTAAGATTGTAGTAGTCGAGGAAAAATCTGTTCCATTGGACAGTGGATTGCGAGATGTTTAAGTGGAACTTGGTTCTTGCCAATGGAATCCGGGGGGAATGTGGGTGGTTTGATACGATGTAAGTGGCATGGCAGGTTCTAGCCGTGAAAGTTTGACCAGGCGGAACCAAGAAATGTAGTTCACCCGAACACTTTCAATTCAATGGTAGAAGGACTAGAGAAGCGAGATACTTGCCACATCCCGCCAGTCAGAGGAAAATAGTTCTCCTGTAAAAATAGGGAGATTGTTAATGTTTATTAAATCGGCCTAGTGTTAAACATAACCGAACCCCCTTCAACTTACAAGTCTATTCAGAATTATCATCGGAAAGTTATCAGATGGTATGAATTTGTAGAAGAATAAAAATATGCAATTGGAGTAGATAGACTAAACTATCGCCCGGTTCACACTCCACCCACATCTATTGAACAGGTGAAGAGGCTCATCCCTTGTTTCCTGTTTAGGATGCGGTTTCCGGTTTTCTCTTTTCCAATCTTTTCACTCTTTTCCTTTATTATTTTTTTTTCAATTGGAGTAGATAGACTAAACTATCGCCCGGTTCACACTCCACCCACATCTATTGAACAGGTGAAGAGGCTCATCCCTTGTTTCCTGTTTAGGATGCGGTTTCCGGTTTTCTCTTTTCCAATCTTTTCACTCTTTTCCTTTATTATTATTTTTTTTTTCAATTAGAGTAGATAGACTAAATTATCGCCCGGTTCACACTCCACCCACATCTATTGAACAGGTGAAGAGGCTCATCCCTTGTTTCCTGTTTAGGATGCGGTTTCCGGTTTTCTCTTTTCCAATCTTTTCACTGTTTTCCTTTATTATTATTTTTTTTTCAATTGGAGTAGATAGACTAAATTATCGCCCGGTTCACACTCCACCCACATCTATTGAACAGGTGAAGAGGCTCATCCCTTGTTTCCTGTTTAGGATGTGGTTTCCGGCTTTCTCTTTTCCATTCTTTTTACCCTTACGTAGCCCCCTGCGCATCAATGGCGCTACCGCCTTGCTTGGTGTGATATGATTAAAAAAAAAAATACTTTTTATATGTTTAAATAGACATGAATTGGTAGAAGTTAATGTTCAATGAGAAACAGTATTAAGAAGTTAAGGGTATCAAGAGTTCGTAGTAGTCCTTGCAAGAGTGAGTTTATGTGTACGTAGGCAGGAACGTATGTATGTATGTATGAGCGTTTATTGTTGGGTAGGGTTGTCTTTGAAGTTATCGCTTAGGGTGAATGGTGAAAATAAGGAGGTGAGAGGTGAGAGAGAAAGATAGATACAATAATAGCGATCGCTTGACGTTTGTCAATGGTACGTGTTAGTTATGCTAGTCATCTTATCTCTCTGACGACGGTCTAGCTTGCTCCTTCTTTTATTTCGTTTGTGGGGGCTCCGAATCGGTCATTTGGTAATTCACGCCCGGATGTGATTCTGGCCTTTCCATTTTGTTTTGAGATGTTTTCTAGTTTTCTACTGTACGAAAAAACATTTCGCATCGAGGTGTGAAATTTCAACAGTTTTGTGTGTGTTAAGGAAAGTTTGTAAATACGAGAAAATTTGTTTATTTCTAACAAAGTCAATGAGTCAGTATTTGAATTTATAAATATAGAACTTGCTTTGTTCACTACTCTCCTACAAGGATACGGAGACGCTTTGGAACAGTGACAAGACTAGGTAGTGAGGTCAGAATGGCTACCTAATCGTGGTTGTACGATTTGCTGTCATAATATCTATACTTTTTTAAAGTTAGGTTTGGTTCAAGGTAATATATATAGGGCAGCAAGTGAGGTTTCTGCAATAATAATGATCTTTGAAAGTAGCAAGTTAACCGTTACTTTGTGATGTGATATACTGCTTGAATATTAAGCAAAGCAATCATTCTAATGCGAGCGACCCTATGTATAGATATTACGTACGAAGAAGAATAGACAAAAATGGGAAAAGGCAGATGAAAAGAAAGAAAGAGGGGAGGAGAAAGTGGGCGTGGCAGAAACGAATAAAAAATGGACAATATTGATTGTAAATGTTCTTAGAAAGAACCAAAATATCGAAGGAGAGAAGAAAAAAGAGAGAAAGAGCAATAATCAAGTGGGAGAAACGATATAGTTTAACTGTAGTTTCACCCGCGCCAACTTAAAAAAAAATGTCTGAATATACACTGAATATTGAATTAAAGAAATGATTGCAAGAAAAATTTTGAAAAAGTAATCAAGCAGTCATGAAAGGTTATTTTATTTTATTTTTTTATTGTTTTGATTTGTTTTGTTTTCCAGTGATAAAAAAAATAAATTAGTATCGAACAGGGTGAAAGTGTGGTCTTCGATAGCAGCCGGTGATTTACCATTCCTTCGTGCTGATTCGTGCACATGATCACTAGCAATGACGTCAACTGCAATTGCCCTGGCAACCGATGATGTCATAAGGCGAGCACCAGGTTTTCCCCTCCCTCTCATTCCACGAAATACATCGCTCACTCTCTTTTTCATTAATTTTCTCTTTTCCTTCCTTTCTGGATTTTTCCAGTAGATTTTTATTTTTTTCAACCAATCTGCCATTATATCTATCGAAATACATACCTTAAGTGTGTACTAATATACCTAGCAATGAATCAAGTTTTTTTTTAATACATTATTAAACTAACATCTACGATGAAGTGGTAAAAAGATCACGACCCAAATAAGAAAAGCTCCCCAAAATACTTGATATGAGGTTATTTAATTATATTTTTGGGAGCAAGAACATTACAGCAACCACTTACCTGCGTAGAAATAAACACACACACACACACACACACACACACACACACACACACACACACACACACACATATATATATATATATATATATATATATATACACTACTGGCTATAATTATTAGTCCACCTGCAGTTTTTTTTTTAAATTATGTATTTCTTACTATTTTTTCGAAATGAAAATAGAATGGTTCTTTTGTTATTATTACTTTGCAAAATTTTGCAAGGCAAGGAAGCAAAGATGAACTCGTCCGAATCACACTAAATTTTCTTCATTCTTTCATTGATGAAACTACAATATAGTAATTATTAAATATTTATAAATTCATTTGATGCACATGTTATTGTGCAGTAATTATAAAAGAACCATTCTATTTTCATTTACAATTATTCATTTGGCAATAAATAAAACATTTTTTGAAACACTGGGGTGGTCTAATAATTATACCCGCTAGTGTATACGTTTCTTTATATATATATATATATATATATATATATATATATATATATACCATATATGGATGTTTATATATTTATATATTGTATAATTCCAGGTGAAGAGAACTCAAGGTTTTACTATTATATTTTGAGTGCCCGGGATTTATTTGATGATGAACAGTGCTCAATATAATAAATATTAAAAAGTGAAAAGAACAAAAGGAGAAAAGTAAGATAAAGGAGGGGAAAAACAGGGAAAAAGTTAGTTTGTATGTATTCTTTAGGGCCAAATCCCAAAATAAATTTTCGCTCTGATTAATTAAAAGAAAGACACGTACATTTTACATTTTCCCACATAAATACACAGCAAACCAAAGGTTTTTGTTGTTGAAATGTAAATCATCTGTATAACCAACATTAAACATTGTCTGATGAAGAGAAACAGAAATTTCCGTATCGCAATGTAAAATTAATTCATAACTATATAATTATATTTATATATTATATATATGTGTTTGTATATATATATATATATATATATATATATATATATATATATATATATTTATAATAAAAATAATAATAACAATAATAATGATGCTATTAATAATTGTTATAATATATTCCAGTCCGTCTCAAAAAACCCAACGAGAATAAACACGGCGCGGAAAAAAGGGGAAAAAAAAAAAAAAGAAACCAATGAAGTGCTTGAATATACGTCAAAATACTCATAGAAAAGGAAAAACCCCGAGACGAGAACCCTAACAATAAAGCGCTCAATACAATAGTAGAGCAACTTATATATATATATATATATATATTGTATTTATATTTATATATTGCATATATAATGTTATACACAAATTTATATATTGTATATATATATATACGTTCGCATATACATGTGTATATATTGTATAATATGCACACACACACACACACACACACACACACACACATATATATATGTATATGTGTCTGTATATATATCTTTCAAATACGTTTCATTAAATAGAACCAATAAAAAAGTTTTAATTAAAATTTTATTAAGATTTTTTTAGCATCGTAACATTTTTCTGTTTCGTAAGAATTAAGGAATATAACAATTGTCTATAAGTCTTTACTTTATTTTGATATACATTTGTATAAATATTTATACCAAGCGCTTTCGATCCCTTCTATAGCCTTTTCCAAGGGTATTTTTTGTCTCTGGTGTTTATATTTTCTTTCATTTTTAAATGTTACGTAATTTATTTTTGTTTCTTTTAAAAATGAAGCGTTCATTCCGATCCGGCACGTCCCGCGCGCTACTAAAATTCACGAGAACATCTCACTTCTTAAAAAAAAAATCAACACTCCTTTTCTACTATTAATAAATATAAGGTTGATTATACGAGAAAAATGTTTGATATATACGACCTCTGGAATAGCGAGATGTTTCTGTTAATGTGATTGATACAGAATTTTTATGCTTTTGATCAAAATTTTCCTTAAGTTAAATTATGTGTTCATAAATGTTAGATTGGCTTTTTTGTTCAATAAGTGTCATATATGGCATCTAAACAAGGGATGTGGTAGTGTGTTCAAGATAGGTAATTAATTTGGTCAAAAAAAAAACTACTGGGCAATGAAATTTATTCACTGTATTGGTCATCAGTAGTTATTATTTGATGGCATCATTTTGATTAATGGCAACTAGGTTTAATATTTCCATTTTCTGAAATATATTTTATATGTTTACCAGGAATTATTCTTCGTATAGTGAATTCGTCCCGCTTATAATTATTGCGCAAATGGTTGCAGTAAAATATATAAATAAAATATATAAATAAAATATATAAATAAAATAAAATATATTGATGTTTGCTGTGTGGCATTTTTATTACCAATGTTGTGTATTTTTTGCAAGAATAATGTTATTTATTATTAATGATGTAGTTGACTGCTTGCTTTATGTGTCATATATATTCTATATATCTTTTTGTATATTTATATATAAATTTGTATAAATGTTTATATATATGGCATATATATAATATATGCGTATATATATTTATACACACGCACACACACACACACAAACACACACACACATATATATATATTTAGTGTATCGAGGCAGCAAATAATTTTCTAAACATATACTGTTAAATATAAAAGACAACGAATGTCTATTGTGTTTAATCATGAGCCGTTCTAAACGTCGTATTTTGGCTTTAATTTCAGTTGAAAATAAAGACAAAAATTCTCCAACAACAAACCCTTTATATATGTAAGATACATAGATGACATCTTCGTTTTAGGTAAGAACAGGTAATAACTCGTTTAAAAATTATATATATATATATATATATATATATATATATATATACTACCGGCCCTAATTAAAAGAATGATGTATTTCATACTATTTTTAGTATTTATTGTCTCGTGGATAATTCTAAATGAAAATAGAATGGTTCTTTTGTTAATATTACTTTGCAAAATTTCACAAGGCAGCCAGGAAGTCTTTGTTTCGGCCAGCGAATAAGAAGAAGAGACTAGCATGGGGAAGAGATTACAAAAACTGGACACCAGAACAGTTCATTTGATGCACGTGTTATTGTGCAGTATTAACAAAAGAACTATTCTATTTTCACTTGTGGCCTAATACTCCACTTGGCAATAAATATCAACAAAAGTATGAAATACATCATTTTTTTTAAAAACTGGGGTGGTCTAATAATTATGGCCGATAGTATATATATTGGTCTTCGAGTTCAAATTACAGTTGAATTCTTGCATTCACTTACGCTCAAATACCCTTGGGAAAAGTATTATTCCCTTCCTTCTCCTTCAAGCCATGGGCTAAATAGCAGGACAGATTAGGTTCTATAGCCTCGGTTGGCACCCACTATATAGCAGAAAGTAATGCCATGCCAACCTACTGCAGGAATGTTTTTTGCCTAGTTAGTCATGTCTGGAAAAAGACATGATTGTCCAAGGGTAATTACGCGTAAGTGAATTCAACGAATTTGATTGGAATTCGATCTTGACTCTCCGAACTGAATCTAACAATGCATCTATTACACAAATTGCTATTGTGAAATTGTCCATTTGTATCTTACCTTGTCTTCCTTCCACTCATGGAAATTCTCAACTAAACTTATTTAAGTGGGACGTTCTCTTCTGTTGTATGAACGGTACACTCCAATTTCGACACAAATTTATGGCTAAACTATAATGAAGTAATTAAGTTTCTATTTATTTTTTTAGAAATATCATTTGGATCCATCATCAACTTTCAGAAGGTTGAATGATTCAATTTTAAACACTCCAAATACCTCAGCCGTAATAGATTAGTCGTAAGAAATAAACTATAAAAAGTAAAGAACTTGAACACCGAGTATGTGAGAAACGATGATGTTTTGGATAATAAGAACGAAAAGGAAAACAACATTTAACGTCAGGAAAATACATCTAAAGTTTCTGGGACATGTAATGAGGAAAGAGGGCTTGGAGAAATTGATACTCACAGGTCAGATAGAGGGGGAAAAGGGACAGAGAAAATCAACGCGTAACATACTTGATAGGTTTGAGCAAATGGATGGTGGATCGGGGTTTGGGTGGGGTAAAAGAAGAAAGCATACTAAAATCCACTAGGTATCGCCTGTCCTGAAAAGGCACGGCACATAGAAGATCTATACAGGAGAAAAGGAATTTGAATTTGTGCTCGGGGTATTTGGGCTCAACAATGTAAAATGCTACAAAATTAAAATATTGACTTCAAAACTAGCATGTTCTTAACCCGAGAACACTAACCATGGGTATATTTAATTAGTCAGTTGTGTGCCATACGTGATCGTTGGGCGATCATGTCTCATTATACTGGCGTTACAGAATCATAAAGTGTTTTACTAAATTAACTGAAGGCTTTCAATAGCAGCAACAACTAAAATGAATAGTGCATCTATCTAGAAATAGATCTTTCGATATAATGAAGCTGTTAACTTTCCATGCTGCCAAATAAAAAAATTTGCAAGAAAAGTGTCATTATTACCATGAAAAGCGATAGTAGAAATTTAATTTCCTGAAAAAGTTTTTTATGAGAAAGATTTTATAAAATTCAATTAACAATAGCTTTAACTATTCAGTCAATGAATGCTGGACGTTTACTTTATTCTATCATATATATATATATATCTGTAAATTCAGATAGAATTTAGAGAGGAAATAGCCATTTTTAACATGCCAGTTTAAGACATTCATTGTCAACTCCGTTTAAACAAAGAATGAGGAAAAATTCTAATGTCGGGGGCTTGATCTAGTAAAGGAAGAGATGGGGGAATATTGGCTTTTATAGGGTTAAACTAGCGGAATCTTAGTAGTAATTTCTTCTATTGTAGTGGAAGGTATCTGGCTTGACAATTGGGTTAGGAGTAGTAGGTAGGAAGGAAAAGGTAATTGCTTGGCCAAATCTTTTTTTTAAATTTTATTGTGATTAAATGGAAGAATAAGATAATTATTACAATTTAAATTTATTTCTGTGACAACACATACTAATGATCTCTCTACGTTTGTTCAGAAGTACATTCTGATATTGAAATTTAAAAAATTTTAATTTTTTCTGTTAAACATAGATTAACTCTGTCTCTTAAGCTATAAGGGGTCTTTGCCTATCAGCTTCCACTTTATCTGTGGATTTAGGTCATTTTCTTTTAATTTTTATTTTTTTTTAACCATATCACCTTGAACAAGGCCGTAACGCCACTGATGTGCAAGGGTCTACATAAGATTGAAGAGATTGGAAAAGAGAAAACCAGAAACCACATCCTAAACAGGAAACAAGGGATGAGCGTCTTCACCTGTTCAATAGACGTGGGTAGAGTGTGAACCGGGCGATAGTTTAGTCTATCTACTCCCGGTATTTTCGGGAAAGGGCTGTTTGATATCTTAAATTATGGTTAGTGAAGGAAGTGCTTGTGTGTATAAAGCCGTTGCTTTCAAATTACCGCCGAAATTCCGATATAAACATTATATTTCTCCTTATTTTCTTTATGGAACAGACACCCACGTTGATGCGTTCCTGAAAACTATTAAATATTCTTTATCACTGCTCTGGCCTAACACTCACAGTTTAATGGCGCGGGAAGCTTTCTGGTGGCATTCAATATCTCACAAACGAAACTCACGATGTTTCATCATCACCGATCAGACTCTGAATATCCGCTAATCGCGATGAACAGGCCTCACACACTTCAACCCAAGTCGTAGAATCAATTCATCGCTATAGATGCTTAAAAATGGCTAGTTCCCAGTACCATTCCAATAAGTACATCACTCCTCGTGATATTTACAATGGCCAAATAACATCGAAAATGGAGTACGGCTGCTTGACATGGCATCTACACTTTCAATTCTCGACAGAGTCCAAAAACATCTAAGTGGCTTTGTGGGTGATGAAATATTTTCTATCACCCACAACAGACGAAACTTTGCAGACCTTCCGTTACTCTAACATAATTTCCATGACGAACTACGTCCGTTTGCTCCACCAGTTTTAACATTCACAGCAGACACGCCATGCCACTTATATTGTAGCTAACAACTTCTCTTTCGTTTTTATTCAATTTCTGAAATCTAAGCCCCAGTCGAAGGTTTTGTTTCTTTGGCACCTTACCCTACCCTTCCGCCATCAATGGCCACTTTCCGGCTGATTCCCAAACTATTCTTGCCGATCCGAATCGTAGCTTCATTGTTCATTTTCATCTCGACAGTCTTCCTTCCGTCCTGATCTGCTTTGAAATGTTGGCAAAAATATGTCTTAATATCTCGAAGAGCTTCTTTCCAGAAACCGATTCACAAGAGGATACTTCCCCGATCACTACAATCTTAAATATCCAAATCAACCGTCTCTTGCCACTTACTCATTAATCACTTCCTCGAGTGACTCTTGAACCTTGTCCAGGGGAAATATTTTTGTAAGAATCAAAAGTTAAATTCAAGGGAATTCGAACATTGCTGTTCTCAAAAGGAAATGGTTACTCTTCGAAGAAACAAAAATCAATGACAGGTTTCTTGTCATCAGACATACTTTCCGCCCCCCATCCAGTAAATAAACTAATCAAATTTTTTAAAGTCGATTTTGCAGCTTTTTGGTGTTTAGACCAATTCCATGCCATTGGTATGTTTCCAGTCAATCTTCCATTGTAGAAATTTCTCCTGCTTTTACAAACATATTTGCATTTTACTTTGAAGTCGAACTTCGTGTGTTCTCAGCCCAGAGGAAATTCATGCCCTCCGATTTAAGTTCCCCAACCTGGAATTCTTGTCAAATAGCCCAAACGCAAATGGCTCTGGCTGCGTTTCATCTCGAAGTTTCCTTTGTTTTTCCGGAAACGAACACAGTGAAGGAGGCTGATAGTGCCACGGGTTTTGCTTCTTTGGCACCTTACCCTACCCTGCCGCCATCAATGGCCACTTCCCGGCTGATTTCCAAACTATTCTTGCCTAGCCGAATCAAAGCGAGGCTTCATTGTTCATTTTCATCTCGATAGTCTTCCTTCCGTCTTGGTTTGCTTTGAAATGTCGGCAAAAATTTGTCTTAATATCTTGAAGACATTTGTGATGCAGACCGATTAATGCTTTTAGATTTAAGTTTTGTTTTTGGTTTTATTTTTTCTTAAGGTTCTAATTAAAAGTGTTCGCATCTAATTAATAGTTTCTATATGCGTCGTTACTTGAACCACTGCTACTTGTTTCTTTTGTCACCTTATCATACTTTATGGGCTTTTCTTTTATAATTAGTTCACGATTCTTTCTTTCTCGGTTTCTTTTTCTGATTTGGTCCTGGGCATTGCGGTAAACTGCATCCGGCAGCAAGACGTCTGATCGAGAGGTTGTGAGGAGCATGGAACCACCTCTTTATTGCTGTTGTTTCCAGGTCCCCTCTGGCTCGGAGTGGTAGCAACTGTTAGGTTCCCAGCTATGGGCAAATATTTAACCCCCAAACTGGTCTCAAAAGAATGGAAAGTATAAAAATAGATTTTTATAGAAATATATACATAAAATGTGATGTGCGTTGTGGTGCATTGGATATCGGCTCGGTACGAGAAATTGGGGGTCCGAGTTCGAATTCCAGCCGAATTCATTGCATTCACTTACGCACAAATACCCCTGGGAAAGGTATTAATCCATCTATTCCTTCCAGTTATGGGTTAAATAACAGGACAGATTAAGTTCTATAGCCTTGGTCGGCAACCAGTATCCCGCAGAAAGCAATGGCAACCTACTGCGGGATAATCTTCTGCCCAGTCAGTCATGTCTCTTTCGAGACATGATCGCCCAAAGCGTGTATCACGTATGGCACTTAACTGACTGATACATAAAAATAGACTTTTATAGAAAAAATATACATTTTTGAAGAAAAAAATTATTACCATAACACATTTTCGAAGGAAAAAACTATTTTCAGCAAAACATTTTTTAATACAAAACTAGAAGACATTTTCAGCTTTCTAAAATAAAAAAACAAAAATTTTTCATTGAAATTTGACTAAACCTAATAACTGAACATAAAAAAAAACAACCTTAAGACGCCACCATTTTGGCATTAAAAAAAGGCATGCTTGGCTAAAAGCTAGTTTCCCAAACAAAGGGAATACAGGTTCGATCCCTGTCCATAGGTACATTTTAATATGAAATCTAATGTAGATAGCTGGTAGGCATTAATTTTGAATGCAGCCTAACACAGCAACTTATGTGAGATCAATATGTAATAACAATAACAAGAATTTGTTTTTTTCTATATACATTCAAGAATTCGGGATGTCAAACAAAACAACAGTCTGTAGATAAAAACAACAATAACACCCCCACATGCACACATACTCCCCCCCCCACACACATACAGAGCAAGCTGCCTATTGCAATCAGAAGTATCGTTATCAAAATCCCTCAATCCAAAACACTTTACATAAAATGAATTAAATATTATCTGCTTATCAGAATAAAAAATCCGGATATCATTTTTTTTTATCGTGTGTGACGTTGATGACCATGAATTTATAACTGTCAACGTAAACTGTTGCAATAACAACCATATAAACACAGTTTTTGTTTGTCTCTACTCCTGAGATAAGGTAGGATTTGTATTATTTACATTACTCAGACTGTCTTTATTGCCAGGTTTACAATGTTTTGGCTGTTTTAATCCTCCAGTTTCTTTCAAGATAGACTAAACTATCGCCCGGTTCACACTCCACCCACGTCTATTGAACAGGTATAGAGGCTCATCCCTTGTTCCCTGTTTAGTATGTAGTTTCCGGCTTTCTCTTTTCCAATTTTTTCACTTTTCTTTTTTTTTTCTTTTCTTTTTTTTTCAATTGGAGTAGATAGACTAAACTATCGCCCGGTTCACACTCCACCCACGTCTATTGAACAGGTTTAGAGGCTCATCCCTTGTTCCCTGTTTAGAATGTAGTTTCCGGCTTTCTCTTTTCCAATCTTTTCACTTTTCTTTTTTTTTATTTATTTTTTTTTTCAACTGGAGTAGATAGACTAAACTATCGCCAAAACTAGTATTAATTAAGCTCTAATTTAAATCGTCTTGTACAACCCACCGAGAACGAACTCAGAGGGAAAAGAAGTGGAAATAAATAAACGAAACAAACGAAGTACATGAACAAAAAGTCAAGCACTCGTAAGAAAAAAAAAACCCAAGACAAAAACCCTAAGACTAAAGCGCTCAATACGAAAGTAGAGCAAACAAAGACAGAAAATCTAAGCAAGAGCCAACAACCTACCACGGTTTCGCCCTACGGCTAATTTCCCTGACGAGCCGTATGGCGAAACCGTGGTAGGTTGTTGGCTCTTGCTTAGGTTTTCTGTCTATATATATATATATATATATATATATATATATATATATATATATATATATACTAGCAGTATAGTCCGGCGTTGATCGGGTGTAATGAAAGCTTTAAAACCAATCCATGGTCCTGGAGCTCAGACTCTTTGGACATTGGCATGAAAGACTAAAAAGCAATAGTTTTTTTTTTCCAGTTAAAGCAAAACCCTAGATTGAAAGAAAAATGAATGAATGTAAGTCAAATTTTGATTTCCTGGTATCGATATCAAATAAGTTTTTTTCGTCGTAAACTGAATTTTGAAGGCTAAATAAGTCTTCTGAGTAAATGGTATCATAGCTGAGACTATAAACTACAATTATACCTACTTAGAGTCAAACCCGAAGCAAAAACTAAAAAAAAGTGCTGAAAAAAATACAGACATAAAGGCAGATAAACAGACATACACACAAACATCTTGCCTTTTATATATATATATTATCGATTTTCTGCACTATTGTAAGAACTGCAACCTTGAAACTTCTGACTGTATTTTCTTACGTCTTTCTCTATAACTGTATCAAATTGATTAAAATCGGACCACTCCTTCTATAACCCGATTTTTTTGATTATCGATTTTTGATATTTATCGGGTGTACCTCGACACAAAACCTGGCTAAGAATACTCGCAGACGCTTATAATACAACTGTGTAAATTTTCAAGAATTTCTGTTCAGCCGTGTTGGAGTCTATAGGTAACGGACGGACACACACACACACACACACACACATACACGCACACACAGAGACAAAGTTCCATTTATAAATAAGTTTAGATATATGGAAAGAGGGAGAGAGTTTGTAAAATAGAGAATAGGAGAAAGAAGGACTGGATGTTCGAAGAGTTTAATGTTTATCGGCGTGGAAATTGAAAGCTGCTAGCTGACTTGAGCGACAGCCAAAATCAGGGAATATAAACTGACTTTAAAACATTGGAGAGCCGTTCGGGAGTTAGTGTCATACTGTTCACCATTTCTTTGTTATTAATTCTGCTGAGAAGTGAGGATGGATCTACACAAGTCCCAACCACTAGAATCAATCAATTGTGGAGAAGTGTTGAGGCCTCATGTGTCAAAACCGATGGGAGAGTTCACCATATACATCGATAGATATTGACCGAAAACTTGTGTTCGATATAAATATAGAAACAGTGATATATTAGGACTTTAAATATATTCTAGCTGATTTTTCATGAAAATTAATATAACATATTTATTTATTTTCATCTATCGGACTGTATATTCAAGAAATCTTATTAAAGAAAATATGCACTGTGCCCCCTTGCGTTCAGGAAAAATATTAAATAAAAAATCTTTAAAAATATTTATATTTATTATAAGTGTTTATAATAAAAATATAGTTTACTTCAACACAAGTCTGTTGTGTTCCGGTGCCTGCTTTATTAGTACCTCGTCAGACAGTGAAGTATTGTTTCTGTTAGGAATTAGTACATATAGAAACTTAAAAACAACACAATTGTTACCATGTCCAGACAAGTGTGGTGAAATTCGATGCTTTTGTCTCAATTAACCAGCAGAAAAAAAGCACATGATGAATAAGAGAAATTAGATTAAAGCGTAGAGAATTGAAATGACATGAAAACCCAGACACTTTCGGTGTCAATAATGAAACATTTGTATGGATATGGGTTAAATAGCAGGACAGATTGGGTTCTATAACCATGTTTGGCAACCAGTATACCGCAGAAAGTAATGCCAACCTACTGCGGGAAAGTCTTCTTCCTAGTTAGTCATGTCTGAAAAAAGACATGATTGACCAAGGGTATTTACGCTTAGGTGAATGAAACGAATTTGATTGGAATTCGAACTTGGCTCTCTGAACTGAATCTAACAATGCATCTATTACAAAAATTGCTATTGTGAAATTGTCCATTTGTATCTTACCTTGTCTCCCTTACACTCGTGGAAGTTCTCAACTAAACTTATTTAAAGTGGGACGTTCTCTTCTGTTGTATCATTTGGATCCATCATCAAATTTCAGAAGGTTGATTCAATTTTAAACACTCCAAATACCTCAGCCGTACTAGATTAGTCGTAAGAAATAAACTATAAAAAGTAAAGAAATTAAACACCGAGCATGTGAGAAACGATAAGGTTTTGGAGAGAAGAGGAACGAAAAGGAAAATAATATTTAATGTCAGGAAAATACAGCTAAAGTTTCTGGGACATGTAACGAGGAAAGTGGGCTTGGAGAAATTGATACTCACAGGTCAGATAGTGAGAAATAGAGACAGGGGAACTCAACGTTTAACATACACTTGATGGGCTCCGCCATCTATTTGCTCTATTTGCTCAAGCCCATATGTATCTTAGCATGTGTCGAAAGGTATCGTGTGTATTATTATAACGGCTACAGTTTTTTTTTTTAAGTTGTTATTACTGAAATTGGTAAAAAATGTTATAAAGATAAGTGATCCTTTTTTATAATCATTTTGCCCCTAGCAAAGCAGTACTGCCTCTGCTGCTCAGGGGCTTACATAAGAGGAGAGTTATGAGAAAAAGGAACAATAGAGGAGATATTAACGAAAACCACAGAGTTGCTAAGAGGGCAAAGCTGCATGACATGTCAAAAGGCAGGAACAGAAGTGAAACAGAGATCTAGCAGTGAGTCAGGTCCATTAAAGTTATTAGAGAAACGCGTGGGAAAATCCACCGCTTGCGTAAAGGATTGGGTGATTGAAAAGTTCATGGTGTGGACACCAGCAAGATCTGTGACAGAGTATTCCAGCCACTTGGTGTGGTGGGCAATAAAGTCTCTAAACATAAATATATGAGCGAATAGATGAGAGGAATGGCCTTATCTATATTGTTAGAGATGCTGTCAAGTAAGAAACAGTCAGGAGATGAAGGGAAGCGGTAGATAAGGAAAAGATAACTAACAGGGCTTATTAGGGAGAGACAGAGACACATGTACGAATGATCTAGAGATTCAAGAGAAATCACCCTAACTAGAGGGAGATGTTCACTGACATAAACGCTAATTTCATGCATATAGACATTAGAATCCTTTCTAAAGAAGGTAAGGTAACGAGATACAGAAATCAGAGGAAGGAATAGAGGGGTCAAGATTAGTTTCACAGAGGACTAAAATGTCAGGCGAGTTTACGTGGATGAAAGCTTCAACTCTGCAAAATTTTCTACAGATACCTTGGATGTTCAAGAAAAAAAATGTAAACAGGTTTAAGTGATTTTTGTTCAACTGGTTTAGTTCTAATTCTTACTTTGTTTGATGTCATAATCAGAGATTTTTTGGTAAGGAGAGGCTTCTAGTTGATCTATCCGTTAACCAAGCAAATTAATTATCAGAAGAAGCGAAAATCAGAATATTTATGATAAGTGGCAGATTATCGATTAAGAGATCTATTTATATTTAACAATAAATTTACTATATTTTACGGCATATATTAGACAATGTTGACAGATAGTTGTTTTGTTACATTTGTTTAGCAGGTTTAATTTTGGGAATTTAATTAATTTGCAATTTTTCCTTTAAACATAGAAAACCTGACTCATTTAAAGATTTACAATTTTTTTTTTTCATTTTACACTAGGGGTTTTGTTGGTTTCTTTTAATTGTCAGTATTATGCGGAAAGTGATGTGCTATTGCGGTGAGCTTTATCGTTAAAAGATAAGATATGCTCATAATAGCATGTTTTATATGGGTTCTTCGTACAACCCATATAAATTTGTTTTACTGTAGGATTTTCTACGGTAGAAATAGTCTATAGTATACCTATGCTTTATTTCTACCTTAGAAAATCCTGTGTTATAGATATACTTATAATTTACTATATATATTTCCCACTTGTCAAGCTTAAGGGTTTGGGTTATTTTTTATGTCTTAATCCAAGATACTCAATAGTAGATACACCAATATTTTAGACGGCATATCAATATAAATATAGGGTGGCCCCAAAAAAGGGAACTTTTTAACAATCCAGTGAAACCAAAAGTGATGGAAGAAAAATATTTTATTCAAAGTAATTGAAATTTTAAAACATGCCATTTAAGAAACAATGATGGAATTTTCATTTTTTAAAAATTACGACCTGTAGAAGGCGTCCTTCTGTACGAATTCATTCGAGTAATCTTCATACAATTTCAATCTGAACATTTTATTTGAACTTACAAGTGTAGGCTTTTCTCGTTCTACTTTCCCCGTCGAAGTATATCCCGCCTTGTTCTTATTTATCATTGATTCCGCGTCTTGCTTTCATTGAGTCTAAATTTGTCTTACCCGGTGTATCTCACGGTTAGTTAATTTTCTAACTATCTTTCTCACACACTTTTCATATATACACTGACTTCTGTAGCATTCAGTATTTTTCACTTTGATTTCTCTGAAGCTTTTTCGACATTTTATCTCTTATATTTTTTTTTTACTGGCTCTCAATTTTATGGAGAATTTTCTGATTTTTTTTTTTTTTTGACTACTGAGTCAATTTCATCCAGAAATGTCCTTATCTTCAAATTTCCGCCATTTTTACAAATTCCGTCTTCCTTTCATTTCTGAAAAATCCTTTGAAACTTCAATAAGTTGCTTTTCATTCTTTTACTGCTTCTTTTTCACCGCGTGGTATCTCGAGTCGTTTACAAGTTTACTTTTGTTGCCATCTTTTTTCAAGATTGATGTATTCTCCATCTTTTTGACCCCAATTCTTTTACGTCTGTTCTTTCAGATATCACGCCATTTTCCCTTCTTTCCTCCAGATGTGATTTCATTCATTTCTCTTCATCGGCTTGAAACTGAATTTGTCATTTTATTTCTCTTTCCTTTGATTGAATTCTTTGATTTTCTTTTTAAAGCTTCTTTTCAAAATCATTTCTTTCTTTCACCCTCTCTCTTAAGGTTTGCCCTTCACCCTCTCTCTTAAGGTTTGCCCTTCACCCTCTCTCTTAAGGTTTACCCTTCACCCTCTCTCTTAATGTTTGCCCTTCACCCTCTCTCTTAAGGTTTGCCCTTCACCCTCTCTCTTAATGTTTGCCCTTCACCCTCTCTCTTAATGTTTGCCTTTCACCTTCCTCTCTTAATGTTTTCCCTTCACCCTCTCTCTTAAGGTTTGTCCTTCACCCTCTCTCTTAAGGTTTGCACTTCACCCTCTCTCTTAAGGTTTGCCCTTCACCCTCTCTCTTAAGGTTTGCCCTTCACCCTCTCTCTTAAGGTTTGCCCTTCACCCTCTCTCTTAATGTTTGCCTTTCACCTTCTCTCTTAATATTTGCCTTTATTTGAGTTTTCTTTTATTTATTTATTCTTTCTTTCTTATTTACATTTTATTCATTCTTTTTACCTTTATTCTCTATATTTTTATTTTATTATTTACATTATATTTTTTCTTTCTCTCTTTTTCTTTTTCATTTTTCGTTTTACTTTTGTTTCTTTCGTAAACTTTATTTTCCATCTTTTTTCCTTTCATTCTTTCACTCGGCAATACTTTTCTTCATCTCTTTGTATTTCTTTATTATTTGCTTTTTTCATTCCTTCCTAATTTCTTTCACTTTTTACTTTCTTGACTCCTCCCATTCTTTTCTTATTCTTTCTTTTTTAGTTTTCTTTTTCTTTCTTTCTTTTCTCCTATTTTCTTTTTGTTAACTTTTCCTTCTTTTTAAATCTCCCTCATCACACTCTATCCACTTGTTCGTTTATCATCATGTCTTACCATTGGGATGTGCGTTGTGGAGCATTGTATATCGGCTCGGAACGAGAAATCGGGGAGCCGAGTTCGAATTCTAGCTGAATTCATTGCCTTCACTTACGCGCAAATACTCTTGGGAAAGGTATTAATCCGTCTATTCCTTCCAGTTATGGGTTAAATAACAGGACAGATTCGGTTCTATAGCCTTGGTCGGCAACCAGTCTACCGCAGAAAGCAATGGCAACCTATTGCGGGATAATCTTTTGCCCAGTCAGTCATTTTCGAGACATGATCGCCCAAGCGTGTATCACGTATGGCACTTAAACTGATTGACTGACTTAATATTGTTCATTATTTATTTCTTTGTCTTTTTTCATCTCCTCATTCGATTTTCCTTATCGCAGTTTTTGTCTTGATTTTCTCCTGCTTCTAAGTTTTTAATTTTTAATCAATATTTCTTCTTTTTTTTTAACTGTTATCTCTCAACGCACAAACCCTTCCCCAATGTGAACTTTCTTATTTTGTTTTTTAATCCTGTCCTCTTTCGCTTTCATACCTCTTTCTCCTGAAATTCTCTCTATCTGCCATTTAGGACCATATTCTTTTCAGAAGCAGAAATATTCAATTTGCTTTAAATGGCCATAATCTTTACTGTAGAACCATTTTTCTCATTCTTTCAAACCTCTTCTTTTTTTTCCGTAATCGTCAAGAAAATTTTGGCATCCACCTAACTTTTCCCAATAACGGTTCCTAGTTTTCTCACGATAAAAAAATTCTTATCTCTTCCAGCGGCCAAGTGAGTAGTCGTTTTCGAACCGGTCAGGAATCGATCTTTTGGAGATATCGATTGATGATTCTTAGTCTGCTTTATATTTACCTTGCGTATAGGTCAACCCCAGGTCTAAGAATAACGGCTCAACAGCCTTTTTTTAGCTTATTAATATTAATCATCACGATGAAAAGTCGAATCTTATAACAACGATTGTCTTTTACCGAAATCAGCATTCAGTCTTTGACAATACAGTGAATCTGTTTCAATTGACCACGTCAACTTTTATGGAATTACGAAATAGACAGAGAGTAGCAGTGTAGA
>JBBBDQ010000653.1:3077500-3162500 GCA_037127315.1 Ascarosepion bandense
ACAGAGATAAACTATCGGAAGGAAAGTTAAGTAAATTGGACAAAAAAAAATGTTTCGGATACGCATACAGTACAAGGGATAAGGATATTAGTTTAAAAAAAAACGATCGTTAAACATCGTGATTACTAACCACGCAAACCTTTTATCTTTCTGGGATGTAACTAGACTGAAACCGCGGAACCGAATGTTGTTACTTTCTATATTGGCTATTAGGTCAACGTATTTTCAGACCTATAACTCCAGGCTTTACATTACAAAAAAATCCTACTCACTATAAAAGAGAAAAAAAAATAAGACAAGATTATTTATTTCACTCCTTCAAGGCACTTCCGATTCTAGCGCAAATATCAAGTAGAAAACGAAACTGGCGAGCCAAAAATGTGCTTAGGACGCATGCACATCGGAAGTGATGAACCACGCATGCGCCAAATGCTCTTTCGCGTCTAGCATTGAACTTAATTATAAGCCAAATTGTTTTTCACAATACCTGAGCTTATTTCGTGTTGAGCTCAGCTATTTTGGGACTTGCCTTGTGCATTGTGTAATTTCGCACGGAATGGACAGGTGATTCTTTAGGCAGTACCGGTGTAAAAAATAAGAAACGGTGAAGAAAAGCGAAAAAGAGCTGGATAGATAAAAGGAAAAAATAGCGAAAAATCAGGCAAGAATAAATTTCAACAAGAATTTTGGGGGGAAAATCACAGGGGAACGTGTTCGTGTGGAACAATATTTATTTATTATATATTCAGAAAACAAAATGTATGATACAGAATATCCAAGCAGACTATCTATACATACATACATACATATATATATATATGTGTGTGTGTGTGTGTGTGTGTGTGTGTGTGTGTATGTGTGTGTATATATGTGTGTGTGTGTGTATATATATATATATATATATATGTCTCTGTGTGTGTGTGTGTGTGTGTGTGTGTGTGTGTGAGGCATTGAGGCTTCAATGCTGTAACGAACGTTACCATCGTAGCGATTATATATAGAAATTATGTACATGTTCTAAAATATAATTTATAATATATATGCATATATATATATATATACATATATATATATGTGTGTGTGTGTGTGTGTGTAGATAGTCTGCTTGGATATTCTGTATCATACATTTTGTTTTCTGAATATATAATAAATAAATATTTTTAATCAAACATGCATAGAAGTGAGATTGCTGCACAGATATATATTTCTTTTCTGTAGAATCACACACACACACACAATTTATAATAAATATTCAAAACTCTATGTATGATATATCGAGCACTGTTTTAAATTAATGTTTTGGACGTTGTAAGAATTCTTCGTTCTGCATTCACTCGGACATATATATATATATATGTATATATATATATATATATATATATGTATATATATATATATATATATGTGTGTGTGTGTGTGTGTGTGTGTGTGTGTGTGTGTGGTTCTACAGAGAAAAATATATATATCTGTGCAGCAAACTCTCTTCTATGTAGGTCTGATTAAAAATGACAGACAAGGTAATGTTTAAGTTTTTTTTATACAATTTTTCATGTGATCGTATATTTTTTATATTAGAAGGTTTTCGCAATGCGTTTATTATATTAAATGACGGTGAAGAAGTTGTTGGGTATTATCTATTTATTGTTCATATATAAACGGATTACCTGATGAATATTGTTATTTTAATATTTATCCGTTAATTTAAAACCCGTGACACGTATATGGCTTTCACTTACAGAAACTATAGATACCATATATATACACACACACACACATACACACACATACAGCGGTCGGACAAGAGAGTGACAAGAAAGGATTACAAATAAACTACAAGAAAACCGAATGCATGGTCATCAGCAAAAAGGGCAGCCCAATATGCCAAATACAGGCGGGGGATACTAAAATCAAGCAGATACTAAAATTTAAATACCTGGGTAGTGCTTTAATAGAAGACGGAAAGTGCGACACAGAGATCCGAAGGCGAATTGGCATGAAGATGAGTAGACTATTAAGATACAGGAAATTTTCGCTAGAATCAAATAAGAGAATACTGGATTGTTATGTGATGTCAGTTCTTCAATATGGCAGTGAATGTTGGACAATATTATCAAAGATACAGGAAAAATTTGAAGCAATTGAAATGTGGTTCTACAGAAGGATGCTGAGAATATCATGAATCGAGCATGTGAGCAATGATGAGGTTCTGGAAATCATGAAAAGAAAAGGAAATTAATACTGAGCATCAGGAAGAGACATCTAAAGTTCTTTGGACATGCAATGAGGAATGAGGGTTTAGAGAATCTTATATTAACAGGCCAGATAGAGGGAATGAGAGACAGGGGAAAACAGCGAGTAGCGTACTAGACTAGCCTAAGTAGATGGATGGCAAAACCGGGTTTGCGTGGTGTAACAGGAGAAAGCGTGCTAAGAGATAGGAAGACGTGGAAAGCCATGATCGCCTACGTCTTGAAAGGACAGGGCACAGAAAGAAGAAGAAGAATCCATTTTGGTTTGTGTATGTAAATCATGAGAAGATTCGGGTAAATGGAAAAATAGAAAATATGGTTTCATTTTTTTTTTTTACCTAACAATGAGGGTCACTTACAGTCCTGGTTTTTAGATTACTTATTTATGCTGGTTGATGGATTAAAGCTACAAATCGTGCAAATAGGTGTGGTTCATGGACATGATTTCCTACTGTTTACTGGTCTAGTTTAACGCAAATCTGACGTATAACTGTTCAGTATATATATATATATATATATATATATATATATATATATGTGTGTGTGTGTGTGGGCTGAGATTTCTGGAACAAGTAATGAGGAAGAAGGGTTTAGAAAATTTAATGCTCACAGGAATGATAGAGAGAAAGAAAGAAAGAAAGAGGAAAGCAGCGCGAGTCATATTTGATGTACTTGGATGACAGAGGAGGTTTGTTAAGAGAGACAATGGAGAGGGGCAAGTGAAAGTCCGTGATCGCCTACGTCCTGAAAGTACGCGATCCATAAAGAAGAAAATAACTGACATCTCGCTGCCTTTATCTGCAACTGAAATACACAACACATTCCTCAATAGATGAGCAGATTCAAGAGGCGCTGCCACCTGTACCCTCCATGTGACATTTAAGAGTTTTGTGCGTGAGAAATTTTCCTCTAAATAGTCCCACACCAAGTACAAAAAGTGGCTAATTTCAGAGGTGTCTTTGTATATTCCTACCATCTGACTCTTAGTGGATCTGTACATTCACCAGTTCCTCTCTCACAATGTCATGATACTACGTTACCGTCTAACGTCTAACAGAATCAATTTATTATTATAATTATTAGATAGTTAGACTGAAACTCTTGATTCTCTGTCAACAATCATCGAAGTTAAGCAACATCGAGCCTAGTCAGTAATTAGAAAAGTAACCGTTTGGGAATACTAGGTCCTCGAACTTTGTGTGCTGTAATGGATAACGGCTTGGAATTCACAATCGGAGATCCGGGTTCTAATTCTAGCCAGGTTCATTATATTTACTTATGAGTAAATCTATATGGAAAATTTATGAATCCACAGTCTCCCCCATTCCTGATTAAATAGCAGGAATTGTATCAGTTAATTATTATTATTAAAAAAATATTTTACAATCTAGAAATATGCTTTTTACTTTAATCCTGGAACGCTAACCATCAATTAAAGTTACACCAGTACTAACCATGGATAAATCATATCCGATTTTGAAAATGTCAAAAAATATTAAATATCAATGTTTATTTGAAATATTTTATATTCAGGCACTTCAAACTTTGTACTTTGAGTTAATATTAATAGGAACTGAAAAATATTATTTTGGTAAGAAAATTAGGTGCTGAAAATGTAATTAAATTGTAATTGAAATGGCGTCATTTGCGCTGGGTACTATATACCCATGGTTCATGTTCCCGGGTTAAATAAACTGTAAAATATGTTAAAAACAAACTGCTATAAAAATCGATTCATTAAAATACGTATTTATGAGGGCTTTGTTCCTAAAATTTTAGAAGCGGTGTTGATTATTAACATCTTCAGCTATTTTTATTTTCGTGTTAAACATGATAACCGTTTTTTTATTCTTACTCTGATTGAAAGTCTTTAAGTCATGTGTTTTCTTCCATTTCGTACAGTCATTTTTTTGTGATTGTGTAGCGCCAGTCCTCAAGTTTCGAAGAACTTATGATCTTCGCTAAGATCCGTACGCTTTACTCGCTCAAAGCAATTTTAAACTTAAAAAAAAACTTTGATCTTAAAGACATGGTGCATACAACTGACAGTTTAGATATTTCTGCGAGATTGCGTTCGACAAGCCCGTGCATTCCAGTTGCTAAAACTTATGAGCTCAAAGATTGTAAAACAGAGTCAAAGGGTTAACGAAAGACAAAAATCGGCTGATGAATTTTCGTTTTCAACTCCCATGGAATTTCCAAGTAGCTGATATTATATTTATTGTATATTTTTTCCTTCTTTAATCTCTAATTGTTTGTAATTATGTTAATATTGCAGCTGTTAATTTGCTAATTAATTGGCTAATTTTTCTCATAAAGAAGCAGACAAAAAAAGCGCAGAAATTCAAATGTAGCCTCAACGATGAAAGAATTTTCATTATTTTTATTTATGCATTTTAGGTTGTTTTTGTTTTTATATTTTTTCCTTTTTTTCCTGCCAGTCACGTTCGCCGTTTAAGTAGCAGCAACTCAACTCAAATCTTCAGTGCAATCATCATAATTCTGTAATTTATATTTTCACACCTGATTTGTTAGCTGGTTATCGCATAAGATCGAGTGACAACAAGTAACCATCTATTTTCATCTTTCTTATCAGTATTCATTATTGTTATTATTATGTTGTCATCTTCATCATATTTCGATTTCTGCTATGGTCGACTTACCTGCCAAGTCTGCGGCAGACATAAAGAAAGTCGTGATGTGTTGTTATGGTCCCATTTCATGTTTTTTTTCTATCTCCTCTATCATCCCTAGCGTTACCTAGACAGAGTTCTCCTTAGTGTGTGGGCTGTACTTAACAAGACAAGTTTTGGTATATCTCTTAAGCCTGGGTTTCCAGGGATTCTTTCAATGTGTTGTTTTGTTCCATTTTTTATCATTCCAAGTGCAGCTATTATCACTGGCACGACTCTTGTTTTCGATTTCCACATTTTTTTCTATTTCAATTTCCAGGTCTTTATATTTTGACAGTCTTTCCAATTCTTGGTTGCTATTTTACAATCCGCTGGACAAGCCATATCAATTAATAGTCAAGTTTTTTTCTTTCCGGTTTTTAACAATAATGTCCGGCCTATTTGCTTCAATATATATCTATCTAAACTTATTTATAAATGGAACTTTGTCTGTGTGTATCTGTGTGTGTGTGTCCGTTACCTATAGACTGCAAAACGGCAGAAACGATTTTCTTGAAAATTTACACAGTTGTACTATAAGTGTCTGCGTGTGTTCTTAGCTAGGTTTTGTGTCGAGGTACCCCCGATAAATATCGAAAATCGATAATCGAAAAAATCGGGTTATAGAAGTAGTGGTCCGAATTTAATCAAATTTGATACACTCATAGACAAAGACATAAGAAATGATATTAAGAAATTTCAAGAGAAAATTTGAAATCGATACCAAGAAATCAAAATTTGACTTACATCCATTCATTTTTCTTTCAGTCTACAGTTTCGCTTTGACTGGAAGCAACTATTGTTTTTTAGTCTTTCGTGCCAACGTCCAAAGAGTCTGAGCTCCAGGACCATGGATTAGTTTTAAAGCTTTCATTACACCCGAGCAACGCCGGGCTATACTGCTAGTATATATATATATATATATATATATATAACGGAAGTTAACGAATTTTAACGAAACTTGGTTATAAACAACCGACAATTTAAAATGAATTGTTGATCATTATTTTTTATCGATACTCGTATTTTAGTAGATATTCTGGTTTTTAATTAAACAGTATATTTATATCTACCCGCCTGATTATTTACGATAAATTGTTATTACGAAAATGTGTGCCATTTGGCAGGATTCGAGCCTGCGACCCCTATGTAAATATCTACTTAATTACGAGTATCGATGAAAAAAAATTATAATGTTCAAACAATTCATTTCATATATATATATATATATATATATATATATGTGTGTGTGTGTGTGTGTGTGTGTGTGTGTGTTTGCGTGTATACACAACGGTTTTTATTATAATAGAGAGGATATATATATATATATATATATATATATATATATATATATTCTTCATTACTCGACGATTATTGCATAAGAAATAAAACAATAAGGTCCTGCAAAACAGCGAAGACCCGGCAAGAGCTTTAATAACTGGTAGTAAATTTTAATCACTGGTAGAAAATGAACTGAACCGACGCTGCCTCGCTATTGTCTCCTTCTTTCCTTGAGCTTGACAGGAGGACTATATACAAAGCAACAGCTCGAGTTTTACAATTCTTATCTAAAACTTGAAAGGCTCATTCAGCAATAATCGTTAGTACATCGTATTTGATATAGAAAAGCGAAAATTACATTGTTTATTTCAGAGACTGACTGACTGCCTGACTGAGTTTTGCTTACCAACATATCAACCTCTGTCGGTCATTTAATGCCAAAATGGTGGGGTTTTAAGGTATTTTTTTAATGTTCGGTTATAGTGAAAAGGTTAATTTAGTCAGATTTTAACGAAAATTTTGTTTTTATTCATTTTTATTTTAGAAAATTGAAAATGTATTCTAGTTTTCAAAAAATGTTTTGCTGAGAATTTCTTTCCTTCAAAAATATGTTGTGGTAGTATTTTTTTCTTCAAATATGTGTATTTTTCTATAAAAGTTTGTTTTATATATAATTCTATAAAAGCATTTTTATACTTTCATAGTGTTTTGACCCCAGTTTGGGGGTTAACTATTTGCCCATAGCTGGGACCCTAACAGGTGCTACCACTTCGGGTCAGGGTAGACTTGCGAAAAACAGCAATTAAGAGGTGGTTCCATGCTCTTCACAACCTCCCAATCAGAGGCCTTACTGCCGGAGGCAGTTTAGGACCTTATTTGAAAGAAGACTCTCTGATGTGTGATGCACAAACAATTAATATTTAATTAAAGATTCTAGCAATTTACCAGCAAGAGGTAGAAGGCTACTACCCTGACAGCTAGAAGAATCGGAATGGTTTGCTTTAGTTTTTAAAGACGAGAACTACCGAAGAGGATTTAAAAAAAAAAGAATAACTATAAGAAGCATCGAGCTTTTTTGGTGCAGAGTTAAACAGAACAAGAGACAGTTCAAGGGTGCATTTCTTTAGAATTATTGCCGTGATGAGATCAAGTCAACATGCTTTATGTTGATGCAATTTAGAAATGATAGCAGAAATTATAGACGGAGCTAGATGCATATCACTTAAAACAGACCCATTTCTAAATGGAATGTCGTACAAAGAGACTCCAGATGAGTCAAGAGTAGAATTTTAAAAGAATTTCCGAGCAAAACATTGTGCTTTATCAGCAGAAGAATATTAACACGTCAAATTGAGTGAAAAGAGGAGAGATAGAAAACTTACTTTTATTTTACACACTATTAAAGAGCCGCCAATACTCGCGTGAACCTAAATTATTAGAAGCTACACAGTGCTTCATTCTACTTACACTACTGGCCATAATTATTAGGAAACCCTAGCTTTTTAAGAGATGGTGTATTTCATACTATTTTTAGTATTTATTGCCAGGTGGATAATTCTAAATGAAAATAGAATGGTTCTTTTCTTATTATTACTTTGCAAAATTTTGCAAGGCAAATAGCGACTTATTTACCCATCGTACCCTGTAGATTTTCTATATCTATATCTATATATACATATATACACTACCAGCCATAATTATTAGGAAACCCTAGTTTTTTAAAAGAGATGGTGTATTTCATACGATTTTTAGTATTTATTGCCAGGTGGATAATTCTGAATGAAAATAGAATGGTTCTTTTGTTATTATTACTTTGCAAAATTTTACAAGGCAAGGAAGCAAAGATGAACTCCTCTGAATCACCCTAAATTTTCTTCATTCTTTCATTGATGAAACTGCAATATCGATAATTATTAAATATTTATAAATTCATTTGATGCACATGTTATTGTGCAGTATTAACAAAAGAAACCTTTTATTTTCATTTACAATTATTCACTTGGCAATGAATACTAAAAAATAATATGAAATACATCATTTTTTTTAAAACACTCGGGTCGCCTAATTATGGCCAGTAGTGTACAAACTATGTCTTAGCCTCTTTAACATATTTAAAATTATTTCGAGCAATCACAAATAGGCGACTTTTATGATCGGAATTATAATGTTGGTACATCCAGGGAAAGTGATTACAATGAGCTATAGCGGCTTAACAGGCTGTTGTGAATAAAAAAGATTGTGGTTTCACCTTATATTTGCGAGCAGAACAAAAGCATCCATGTCAACTTTAATCCAAAAGAAAACGTTTGTGGTACAATTCTCAATAGGGAGTTTAAGAATATCAATCCAAGGGTCGTCTCGAATAATGTTTTCAAAATGAATCTCAGCACGCTGGTTACAAACGAAGTTTTGTGGATGGAGGTTTCTTTTTAATAGTTTTAATTCATTCTGATCCCAAGAAAAGTACACTTTCGCTTAGATAGCTGAAATATTTGAGACACGTAATGAGGTAAGGTGACTTAGCGAATTAGACACTCCCAGGATATACTGATGACGGAATGGACAGAGGAAAACAGTAACATACTTAATAAGCTTGTGTAAATGGGTGGACGAATAGGACAAGAAAGAAGAAACATTGCTTAGCGTTACAAAAGCTAGGAAGTTATGGAGAGCCATGTTCGCTAACGTCCTGAACGGGTACAAATTAAAAATCTACATTCGATGCTGTATACTTATATTTTGTATCAGACTAAATTATAGCTAGATATGGTAACAGAAAAGAAACGTAGATTTAACATCAGTAAAAAAGAAGGTTTGGAAAATAGGATACTCACAGGACAAATTAAGAATAAGAAGGACAGAGTAAAGCATGACTAACTTAGTGAGCTTGAGTAAATGGATAGCAGAACAAGGATTAGAAAAAATAACAAAAATAGAAAATTTATTAAGAGTTATGAATGTTTTTGGCGAATCATGATCGCCTACGTCCTGAAAGGACACGGCACATGAAGAAATACAATAAAAAAGCTTTCAAGTTAGAAAGGAAACTTTTAATGTTGAACTTTCTTTTTTTTTTAATCGTTTCACACCAAGCAAGACGGCACCGTCACTGATGCGCAGGGGGCTACATAAGAGTAAAAGTTTAGTCAGGAGGAGAGTGAAGAGAAAGACCAACCAGTTACAGGGAAAGAGCAAGAGAAAGATGGCAATACAGGGGTGAAGACAATTGCGAAGGTAGATAGAAAGGAAAAGAACAAGATATACGGGGTGATGGAGAAAGGACTGGAGTCAAGTGGATAAGAGATGGGTATTGACATTGGGTATTGACATTGTATTCAAATTCCTGGAGGTTGTAGCCGTCAGGAAAGCAAGTATATGGAAGGGAGTTCCACAGGCGGAAAGTGCGAGAAAAAAGCTGCTGGAGAAGAATTATCGCCTGCATTTGGTTGATCTAACTGTGAATGGGTGGGACCATGTTGTCAGTCTGGTTGCACGAGTAAATTCTTGTGGCGGGGGCACTAGTGACTTAAGTTCGTCGGAGCAGTAGCCATGAAAATATTTGAAGAAGATATTCTTGAGAAGATTATGTCACGCCACTGACACTATATATACATAATCCTCCCAGGAAGCTTTGTTTTATTTTGATAACTATGCTATTATATATACATGTTGATATAAGATTTTATAAGCATAGCGTAAAGGTAGCACAAGGCCGGAAGGATCGAGCTCACGATTCAGTCGTAATTAGATCACACGAGACATGCTTGTTAACTATTACACCGCATAGAAATTCCCATAATTGTCTATATTTCTGAGATGAGGTAGTATTTACAGTATTTACATTATTCGGACTATTGTCTTCATCTTTGTTGGCATTTGTACGATGTTTCGGCCGTTGTACGCTCCGGCCTTCTTCATGTGCTAAGAATTTTGAACCGAACTCTTTATAACAATCACTGGAGTATATGAACTCTATTTCTTGCGAGAAGCCGCAATTACAAGACATGAGTTATCTCCCTCTAACCCTGCCAGTTACTTGTTCACCTCTGCTGTAGCCTGGTATTGAACTCACAATTCTAAAAGTCAAGTCAAGAACTAACCAACGTCTATATCCACTGGGCCATGCGTCCTTAAGCAGTATCCTTGTAGGAAAGAAACTTTTGTGCTTTAACAGCCATCCAATTCATCATTCCGACAGCTGTTGACACCAGCTTGTTAAGTAGGCTACTCGCTATTCCCCTCAATCCCTCTTATTTTCTATATTTTCTGTGAGTTTTATATTTGCCAAACCCGCTTTCCTCATTATGTAACCTACAACTTTCAACAGAGTCTTTCTAGTATGAATGTCATTTTTATTGTTCAAACTGTTGTCCTCATCTTCATTGCTTTGTTTGCGACGTTTCAGACGTTGTATGCTTCAGCCTTCTTCAGGTTCTACGAATTTTGAATCGAAACTTTTATTTCGATCACTGGGGTATATCATTTTCATTGTCACTTCCGGGTGCCATGTAGTTATCTCCTTTTAACTCAACTTTCTAACTGGTTGGCTAGTTCCACTGAATTGACCCAAAAGCGTTTTGAGTTCAATACTTGGATACCGCAGTGATTAACAAATAACTTAGAGAGTTGAGTTAAAGAGAGATAACTACATGGCATCCAGAAGTGGCATCGAACATGGAATGAGAATAATATATCTCAGTGATTGAAATAAAGGGTCCAGTTTAAAATTCCTAGCGTCTGAAGAAGACCGGTGTGTACAATGGCCGAAACGGCGTAAACATAGTAGTAAAGATGAGAACAACTGTCCGAACAATGCACATAATGTAAAGGCTACTTCTTCTCAGAAGCATAGACAAATACAGAGTAACCTTTTCATTTTTACGTTGCTTAAAGTGTTCTCAGTGCTGACATGTTCACTTCATTTTATGTTCAGTAGAACGACATCTCTCTTGCTTCTGGTTTTTTCTCATCATCTGTGAAGAAATTGTCCCGCTTTCACTGTCTTAAAAAATCAGTACACGTTTCTCTGTTTCTAACGGTATATATTCCGTTTCTTAACAGATTATCAGTCAGTCAAGTGTCATACGTGATACACGCTTTGGGCAATCATGTCTCGAAAAAGACATGACTAACTGGGCAGAAGATCATCCCGCATTAGATTTCCATTACTTTCTGCGGTAGATTTGTTGCCAGCCAAGGCTATAGAACCCAATCTGTCCTGTTATTTCACTAATAGATAGTTAAGGAAGAGATGTATTATATTACTACATAGTAATTAGTGGGGGATCAGTTTATTACTTCATAACAATTGAAAAACTATCCGCCACTTTATGACCAGTAGAAGCCTTAATCATGATTCCAACTATTATATTCAGTCGGTTAAGGGCCATATGTGATACATGCTTTGGGCGAACATGTCTTGAAAGAGACATGACTGACTAGGCAGAAGATTATCCCGCATTTGGTTGCCATTACTTTCTGCGGTAGACTGGTTGCCAGTCAGGGTTATAGAACTCAATATGTCCTACTATTTAACCCATAACCGGAGAGAAGAGACGCATTAATACCTTTCTTAAGGGTATTTGTGCGTAAGTAATTCGAACTCGGCTCCCCGATTTGTCATTCCGAGTCGATATCCACTGTACCACAACGACCATACACGTATGAAATGAAGAATGAAAAACATTAAAAAAAATAAAAAAAAAGCTGTGTAGGGCCATTAGAGGCGACGTTTGAAATTTTATGGCACTCACTTAAAAGAAATGATCAGTTAAATTCCTCGCTTTTACCTGACTTCGAATGCCAACTAATGACAGGAAAAATGCAAGAACTAATAATACATATATTTGGCCTGACCGAACCTTTGTCTTAGAAAATTATGTGGATGTAAACATAAATCACATATTAATGTAGGTAAATTACTCAAGTGTAAATAAGTAAGAAGTGCCTGCCAATTCCTGTGATAGATTGTTTTTGTTTTTTTTATCGTGGCAACAATCAATATAATTGACAGCATCAAAAACACAACCGGGTGTGGTTGACGTACTTTGGAAATTAGCTGTGTATGTTAAATCCTTCCCAGGATTCCTGATGCAATTCGTAATTCTATGCAATTAGAGACGCGAAACATTTTCAATAAAATAAATTAAACGAAAACTCGTCCCACTTATTAAATTTACGTTATTTTCTTGGAAGATTTTTTTTTTCAAAAACTGTATTTGAATGTACGTGTTGAGGACAAAACCTGAGGAAGAGATCAACAGAGAAAAACATTATTTCTGAAAGATTTTAATTCTTATCTATCTATCTATCTATCTATCTATCTATCTATCTATCTATCTATCTATCTATGTCTGTTCATTATCATATCTATCTATCTATCTATCTATCTATCTATCTATCTTACTCTGTTAATATCTATCTATCTATCTATCTATCTATCTTATTCTGTTAATATCTATCTATCTATCTATCTATCTATCTATCTATCTTACTCTGTTATCTATCTATCTATCTATCTATCTATCTATCTATCTATCTATCTATCTATCTATCTATCTTACTCTGTCTATCTATCTATCTATCTATCTATCTATCTATCTATCTATCATAATCTGTCTATATCTATCTATCTATCTATCTATCTATCTATCTATCTATCTATCTATCTATCTATCTCAGTCTACTAATATCTATCTATTTGTCTCACTTTGTTCATATCTATCTATCTATCTATCTATCTATCTATCTATCTATCTATCTCAGTCTGCTAATAGCTATCTATTTATCTCACTTTGTTCATATCTATCTATCTATCTATCTTATTCTGTTAATATCTATCTATCTATCTATCTATCTATCTATCTTACTCTGTTAATATCTATCTATCTATCTATCTATCTATCTATCTATCTATCTATCTATCTATCTATCTATCTATCTTACTCTGTTAATATCTATCTATCTATCTATCTATCTATCTATCTATCTATCTATCATAATCTATTAATATCTATCTATCTATCTATCTATCTATCTATCTATCTATCTATCTCAGTCTGCTAATAGCTATCTATTTATCTCACTTTGTTCATATCTATCTATCTATCTATCTATCTATCTATCTATCTATCTATCTATCTTTTTTCTAAATATATATCGTCTCTTCACATCTATATATCTAACTGTCCGTCTGTCACAGATAACTTATATCTACCTCGCTAAATATCACTATTCATTTTATTTCATTGTTCTCATATCTATTCATCCAAGTTTATTCCTATCTCGCCAATATTATGTCAGGATGGTGATAAACTGAATAGGCTTAGGGCATCGATTTTAGCAGTTAGGAATACAGTACGGGAAAGCTGACGCAAAACTGGACATAGCGTTGTAGATTAAAAAAGAGCATTGATCAAAAGATCGTCTGAGTGATGACAGTCATCATGCAGTGTCGATGCTTCTGACTACACTGGCTTCCTCTTCCCTCTCTCTTTCTAATCATCTATCTATTTACCTATCTAATATATAGACAAACTTTTTCACACACGCACACACACACACACACACACACACACATATGTATATATATATATATATATATATATATATATATATATAAATACATATTTATTTATCTGTAAATTCAGATCAAACTTAAAGGAGAAATAGCCATTTTCAACATGTTATTTTAAAACATGCATTCTCAGCCCCATATAAATAAAGAATGAGGAAAAATTCTAAGCCCAGAGGTTTGCTCTAGCAAAGGCAGGGGTTGAGTGATATGGATTTTTCTAGGTTTAAGCTAGCGGAATTTAAATCGTAATTTCTTTTTTGGTAGAGGGAGGTGTGTGGCCTGACCCTTGTGTTTGTAGTGGTAGGTAGTGGGGAAGTAACTGCTTCGCAAAATTTTAAAAAAAGACCTTGGAAGAATAGAATACTTATTGCAATTTATACCTATTTTTAGGACGATACATACAAATGATCTGCCTCTCTTTGTTTAAAAGTATATTCTGGTATTTAAATTTCAAAATTTTAATTTTTTCTGTATTCGTTTTAAAGGATGTGCGGTGTGGTGCAGTGGATATCGTCTCGGAACGACAAATCGGGGATACGAGTTCGAATTCCAGTTGAATTCCTTGCATTCACTTACGCACAAATACCCTTAGGAAAGGTAATAACCCGTCTCTTCCCTCTAGTTATTGGTTAAATAATAGAATAGATTGGATTCTATAGCCTTGACTGGCAACCAGTCTACCGCAGAAAGCAATGGCAACCTACTGCAGGATAATCTTCTACCCAGTCAGTCATATCTCTTTCGAGACATGATCGCCCAAAGCGTGTATCATGTATGGCACTTAACTGACTGATATTTATGGGTCAAATTTCTCAATATCAGAGATAGAGCATATGTAAATCTTGAAGTGGACATTGCATAAATATATGCAAAAAAATTTTTTAAAGTGGCCACAAAGGTCAGCACTGATTGGTAACAGTCTGTTTCATGCTTGACCGCCATCCTGCAAACCATTATGCACCACTAACAAACAATTATAAATAGTTGAGCAATACAGAACACACATACCTTGAATATTGCGTTCAAGGATAAAACACCTTCACTGTTTAGTGTTAACATCAATATTAACTACCTGATGAGACATTGTTCTTTCAATGTCGAAACAAGCTGTGCAGTTTTGTAGTTTGTTGTGTTGTGGTGCAGTGGATATCGGCTCGGAACAAGAAATCGAGGAGCCGAGTTCGAATTCCAGTTGAATTCATTGCATTCACTTACGCGCAAATACCCTTGGAAAAGGTTTTATTCCCTCTCTTCCCTCCAGTTATGGGCTAAAAAATAGAACAGATTGGATTCTATAGCCTTGGCTGGCAACCAATCTACCACAGAAAGCAATGGCAACCTACTGCGGAATAATCTTCTGCCCAGTCAATGATGTGACTTTCGAGAAATGATTGCCTAGGCGTGTTTCACGTATGGCACTTAACTGACTGACATGTTTTAAAGTTTAATTTATAATAAATATTCATTGCTATATTTTTATGATTTGTGAACGTTTTTATAGTTGCCAACCCTGTTTGTTTATAGATCCGTAATTTAGAATAAAGCTCATTTCGTCTTTTTTGCCTTGATAAAGTCCATCACAGGACGAAACGCGTAGGCGATTTAAATTCAGTTTTCCTCTTGTCTTCTTTTTATTTAACCATCCTGTCTTGAATATCAGATCATAACTGAGTATATTTTTACACACACACACACACACACACACACACACACACACACATATATATATATATATATGATTATTACTAGTATTTTATTTTAATCATTAGAAATAATATCGGATTTTACAGTGGTTACGTTTTCTATATGTATCTATATCTAATATATCCTTGTGCCCATATTTTTCTTTCACACTGATCTTCTTCTTCTTCTTCTTCCTCCTCCTCCTCCTCCTCCTCCTCCTTCTTCTTCTTCTTCTTCCTCTTCTTCTTCCTCTTCTTCTTCTTCTTCCTCTTTTTCTTCTTCTTCTTCTTCTTCCTCCTCCTCTTCTTCTTCTTCTTCTTCTTCCTCCTCCTCCTCTTCTTCTTCCTCCTCTTCTTCCTCTTCTTCTTCTTCTTCTTCTTCTTCTTCTTCTTCTTCTTCTTCTTCTTCCTTGTGCCCTGTCTTTTTAGGACGTAGGCGATCATGGCCTTCCACGTTTCCCTATCCCTGGTGGCTCTTAGCAAATCGTCTCCTGTTAAACCATGCAACACTCGTTCCATTATCCACCTGATTAGGTCCTTCAAATATGTTCTCTGCTGCTTTCCCCTGTCTCTTTTCACTCTATCTGGCCTGTTAATATCAGATTCTCCAAGCCCTCCTTCCTAATTGCATGTCCCAGGAACTTTAGCTCTCTTCCTGATACTCAGTTTTAATTTCCTTTTTGTTCCATCCTTTCCAAAACCTCATCAGTCCATGATATCTGCAGCATCCTTCTATAGAACTACATTTCAATTGCTTCAAGTTTTTCTTTCATCTTTGATGATATTGTCTAGCATTCACTGCCATATTGAAGGACGGACAGCATGTCGCAATCCAGTACACTTTTCTTTATTTTTAGCGAAAATTTCCTGTCTCTTAACAGTCTACTTATCTTCTGGAACGCGTTCTTCGCCATGCCAATTCGCCTTCGGATATCTGTGTCACACTTTTCGTCTTCTGTTAAAACACTTCCCAGGTATTTAAATTTTTGTACCTGCCTGATTTTAGTATCCCCCACCTGTATTTTGCATTTTGGGCTTCTCTTTTTGCTGATGACCATGCATTCGGTTTTCTTGCAGTTTATTTGTAGTCCTTTTTTGTCAATCAATTCAGGTACCTTCTGTAGTTCAAGTAATTTCCTTTCCGTGTCTGCTATCAGCACTGTATCATCTTCATACCTGATGCCGTTTAAATTGTGGGTTCCGATGACAAAAACTGGCATAACATCTAGGGTCCTCCCTGTTACTGCTCCTTAGGAGTGAGATAGCATAGTTCTTCCGGTTACCGAAATATGAATTTCAGCAGCACTCTGGGTAGGTCCTCTGACACATTTGTCAACATCTACTTTTCCGTACGTACGTTTAATTGACAATTATCATGCATAATATTATACCTTTTTCCCTCTACAAACACTCAAAAATCTTTTAAAATTCAAAATCTCTTCAACGTCTTGTAAATGTGTTTTATATTAAATGTATTATTTGTTAAACCGCTCTTTTTTTTATTCTTGATTCTTAACTTTAGTTTAAAATCAAGACTTTATTTTTTATAATCATATCGCCCCAAGCAAAGCATTTTACTGCCACTGTTTTGCAGGGGGTTACTTAGGAGGAAAGTTATGAGAAAGAGTGACAGGTTAAAGGGGCTGTCAGGAAGTGGGTAAAAGGAGGAAAATACTGATGAGAGTGGAGTGGACGGAGAAGGGAGCATGAGAGAGAGGATGCAGGTTAGTGAGATAGGAAATGACTATTGACTTTACATTTAAATTCTTAGAGATTGTAGCTGTCTGGAAAGAAAGTATGTGAAATAGAATTACACAAGCGAGAAGTGCGAGAAAAGAAGCTGGTGGAGTAGAATTTGCGTTTACATTTTATTGGTTTCACAGTAAAAGTGCAGGACTTAGTTTCTAATCTTGTGGCTCGAGTAAATTTATATATAGAAGGCACCAGTGAGCTAAGTTCATCGGAGCAGAAGCCCTGAAAGTGTTTGTAGAAGAGACACAGGGAAGCCACATTGCACCGGTGAGAATGTGACTGTATCTGAGCTGCCAAATCGGGATCTATTACATTAAACTCTCTGTTGGATTTTGTCAAGGATACCTAGGTGGATAGCAGGAGCACCCGACCAAATATGTCAGCAGTATTCAATGCACGGGAGGATGGTAGATTTATATATGTGCAGGATTGTTTCAAGCGGAAAAAAACTTCCTGGCCCTACACAGAGAACCTACTTTCTTATCACCGGATTTAGATATGGATTCTATATAGTCATTCCACTTGAAGTCTCTTGTGAGAGTTAAGTCGAGGAGACGCAGTTTTACTTTCAGGGAGACTAGCCTAATCCATGCTAATGGGGGTGGGTAGAAGCGATTGTCTCTGATGATTAATAGATAGCAGCTTCGTTTTGGAAGGATTAAAATTCACGAGCCATTTCTTACCCCAGTCCACCAAGGATCAGATGTCCTTTTCAAGCTGGGCAGCGAGGTTTGCTTTGTCAGACTCGGCAGATTTTTGATCGATGCGAGAGTAAACTGTAGTATCGTCAGCGTATGTGCTTATTGGGGATCTTATTACATCGGGGAGATCGTTATTGTAGATAAGGAAAAGCATAGGACCTAGAATATAGCCTTGAGGGACACCCGTTTTCGTATGATAGTATTGGGCTGCATATCCGTTCAATACTACCTTCATTGTGCGATTTGAAAGGAATGACTGGATATGGTCAAACAATTGTCCAGTTATACCATAACCTCGCAGCTTGTGTAGCAGTACGAAAGAATAAAATCCTCAAGGAATTCATAGAAATGCTCAGCAACCTCGACATATTTGGCAAAAACAACAGAGTAATCAAGAATCTCTACAGACAGCAAACCGCCTGCATACGGACAAGTAACGAATACAGCAGTTATAAAAAGATAGAAAGGGGCGTAAGACAAGGATGTGCCTTTTCACCAGATCCATTCAACTTGTACAACGAGACTATTCTGAAGACCCTAGAAGTTATGCCAGGATTCGTCATTGGAGATACTAACGGAAGACAAAATGCGCGACACTGATATCCGAAGACGAATTGGAATAGCCAAAGTTGCATTCCAGAAGCTGAGCAGAGTATTAAGTGACAGCAATATTTCACTAGAAACAAAGAAGAAAGTACTGGATTGATTTGTGATGTCTATTCTTCAGTATGGCGGCGAACGCTGGACAATATCATCAAAGATGAAGGAAAAACTTGAAGCAATTGAATATGGTTCTACAGAATGACGCTGCGATTATCATGAATCGAGCATGTGAGCAACGACGATGTTTTAAAAAGGATGAAAACGAAAAGGAAATTAGTACTGAGCATCAGGAAGCGACAGCTGAAGTTCTTAGAACATGCAACGAGGAAGGAAAGCTTGGAGAATCTGATACTCACAAGTCAGATAGAAGAAAAAAGAGACAGGGGAAAGCAGCGAATAACATATTTGAAGGGCCTGAGCAGGTGGATGGCAAAGCGGCCTTTGGTTGGGGTAACAGAAGAAAGTGTGCTAAGAACGACGAGTAATAGGGAAACGTGGAAAGCCATAATCGCCTATGTCCTGAAAAAAACATGGCACAAGGAAGAAGAAGAAGAAGAAGAAGAAGAAGAAGAAGAAGAAGAAGTTACTTTTGGATTTTATTAAAGATGATTTTTAATATTTTTTTTTTTTTTGCTTAATTAATTCATGTTTATAACGTGCTTTTCATTAAGAAAATTATTCAAGTATTTAACCAGAATTTTCTTTGTTCTTGGTTTTTGTTTGTTTTTGAATCATCTCCCCCAGAACAAGGCAATAAAGTCACTAAGACGCAGTGTGTTACTGAGTTTGAATAAATATAATAACAAATAAAGAAAACTATTAACGAGCGAGCACAATAAACAAAGAGAAATTAATGGACAGATAACGATTAACATTGCATTTAACGTTTTGAAGATTAAAATTGACGAAAAAACAAGAACATGGAAGAGAGTTCCACAAGCGAGAAAAGAAGTTATCTGCATAGAACTTACGGTTACATCTCACCATTTCAGTTGTAAAATGAAGAGACCTTGCCGCCAATCTAGTACTAATTCATAAGATGTTGGCTAGCATGTACAAAAATGATGAGTCAAGATTTCTTGAGATGAAGAAAAATAGCTTTATTTCCCTTAAAACGCTTATTTGAATTTCGTTTCTTAGGTTAGTTTATAGTTATCTGTAATTTCTGTTACATCCTTTTGAAGTAATAAATTCTTTATATACAAGTTTCTTTACAGGAACATACTATTGGAGAAAGTATTCAACGGACCTCAAATGGAATGACTATATCGAATCCATTGCTAAATCCGCTGCTATGAAAGTCGGTTCTCTGTGTAGGGCCCGGAAGTTTTTTCCGTCTGAATCTATCCTGCACATATATAAATCTACCATCCGCCCATGCATTGAATAGTGCTGCCATATCTGGTCGGGTGCCCCTGCTATTCTCCTCGGGCTTCTCGATAAGGTTCAGAGGAGGGTCTTTAATGTGATAGATACCGACTTGGCAGACCGCCTGCAGTCTCTCTCCCACAGGCGCGACGTGGCTTCCTTGTGTCTCTTCTATAAATACTTTCACGGCTTCTGCTCCGATGAACTTAGATCACTGGTGCTCCCTAGATACGAATTTGAACGAGATACTAGATTAGCAACTAGATCCCACCCTTTTACAGTGAAACCGATAAAATGCAACCGCAACCTCTGCTCCAACAGTTTCTTTCCTCGCACTTCCCGACTGTGGAATTCCCTTCCACACGATTGCTTCCCCGACGGCTACAATCTCCAGGAGTTTAAATGTAAGGTCAATAGACACCTCCTAACACACTAACCTGCTCCCATTCTATCAAACACTCTTCCCATCTGCCCAACCCTCACCTTCGGTATGCTTACTTCACTGTCACCTTCCTCCTGACATTCCCTATGTCTAACCACTCCTTCTCTTTACCTTCCCCTATATAGCCCCATGCGCAATAGTGGCAGTGGAATGCCTTGCTTGGGGTGAAATGATTTAAAAAAACGTGTTTATTCTTGTGAAACCAATGTACGATGCAAGACGATGATCTTGCTTCAATGTTGTCCAACTACCGTGTTATCATCTTGGAAAAAGTATAAATGTTCTTTGGAAAAAAAAGAGCATCGACTGAAACCACATCACCGGTGACATCGATTTCTCCTTGGAATGTTGTGCTTAGCATCATCATCATTTTGTAAAAAGTTTCGTGAAGAAAGTGAGTCAATCGTTGCAATCTTTGTATGCAACAAACGTCATTAGGATACCTGTGATTTATGCAACTGACATTTTCCACTATGCTATGTAGACAGTCCGTGAAATTGGAGAAGAAAATATATTGAGGAATGATCTAAGCTACAAGCACGTCTGAAAAATCTGATTACGTGTCCTGTGATGGAGTTCAAACATCTGAAGAACGTGCTCGTCCGTTGACCAGATTTTTTTCTTCAATTAATAATCGATTTTTACAGTTATCACAATCGAAGGAAAGTTACAAAATTCAGGAACTTTTCTGGATGTGAACGGTAGAAATGTGAATGATTAATGCAATGCAACAGAATTTAGGAAAAACTGGGTGACGTTAAACTAGAATTCTCTCGCGAGATCCAGAGATTTCCTGCAATTCAGCTACGAGAACGGGAAATAAGTGTAAATTAATGTTGTTAATATTTTCTTCGTTCCCTATTCACTTGAATATATATATATATGTCTAAGTATATTTCTAAACATATACTGTTAAATATAATAGACAATGAATGTCTGTTATTTTTAAACATGAGCCGTTCTAAAAATCGTATTTTGGCTTTAATTTCAGGTGAAAATAAAGAAAAAAATTCTCCAATATTTGGATAATTTTTTATTAAGTTGGTTCTAAGCTTTCAACTCACATGAGTCAACATCAGAAATTTACCAACTGCGTTTGCTATTTGGTAACGGTTATCGTTGCTTAGCAAAGTTTTATGTCAACACAAGATAAAATCGTCGCTGATGGTGGATGTTTTTATGTTAACGTCGTTGTAACCTCTCTGAAGATGTTCATACATCTACATATGTACATACAAATGCACACATACAAATCTTGCGTTTACATACTTACATATATTTTATAAATATATTTTATATTCATAGAAATGAATTATTATTTATAAGCAATTTAGATGATGTGTTGAGTTTTCATTTATAAATATCATATTGCGCTGGATAGTATTTATTGCGCTCTCTAAATGGACATAACACAATATTTTATAATATATAGGTCTTCTTTTTTTTTTAATCGTGTCACCCCAAGCAAGGCATTCCTCTGCCACTATAGCGCAGGGGGGTACATAGAGCGATTGGGTATAGGAAATGTCAGAAGGAGGGTGATAGCCGACTCAGAATGTACATAGGGAGAGAGTTGGAGAGAGTGGGTGTGAGTTAGTGCGTTAGGAGGTGTCTATTGAGCTTACATTTAAACTCCTGGAGGTTGTAGCCGTTGGGGAAGCAAGCATGCGGTAGGGAATTCCACAGGCGGGAAGTGTGAGGAAAGAAGCTGTTGGAGTAGAAATTGCAGCTACATTTCATCGGTTTCACTGTAAAAGGGTGGGACCTAGTTGCCAATCTAGTATCTCGTGCAAATTCACATCTAGGAGGCACCAGTGATTTAAGTTCGTCAGAGCAGAAGCCATGAAAGTATTTATAGAAGAGGCATAGGGAAGCCACGTTACGCCGGTGAGAGAGATACTGCAGGCGGTCAGCCAAGTCGGTATCAATCACATTACAGATTCTTCGCTGTATTCTGTCAAGAACCCCGAGGAGAATAGAAGGGGCACTTGACCAGATGTGGCAGTAGTACTCAGTAAACGGGCGGATGGTGGATTTATATAATTGCAGGATAGATTCAGGCGGAAAGAATTTCCGGGCCCTGCACTGAGAGCCGACTTTCATAGCTGCGGATTTAGCAATGGATTCGAACTAGTCATTCCACTTGAGGTCCGCTGAGAGTGTCAGGCCAAGCAGGCGTAGTGATTTACTCTCTGGGAGGCAAGCCTGTTCCATGCTAATGGAAGGGAGGTGCGGTTGTCTGTAGTGGTTAATTGACAGCAGCTTCGTTTTGGAAGAATTGAATTTTACGAGCCATTTCTTACCCCAATCCACCACGGATTGGAGGTCCTTCTCAAGCTCGGCAGCGAGGTTCGCCTTGTCACCAACACCAGATTTTTGATTGAGGCGAGAGTAAACTGTGGTATCATCTGCGTACATGCCTACTTGTGATCTTAGGGCATCGGGGAGATCATTGATCTTGTTGCATTATCCTCGCCGTTCACAGACTTGACATATATATATATATATATATATATATATATGTGTGTGTGTGTATGTGTGTGTGTGTGTGTGTGTGTATGTGTGTGTGTGTGTACGCGCTCTCACACCCTGACTGAGCACTCTGGAAGAATGGAGAAGCTACTCTGGCATCTACGCATCGTTCATTCAGCAATGAATTAGAACACTCTCAGCTATTGGGCATGTATAATGAAAAAGTCTGCCTCATTCTATCGAGCGCCCGTAGCTCAGAGGTAGAATCGCCGACTGACGCCAATTTGGTCGGGTTTCAATCCTGGGTAAAAAGCAATAACCGTACTGATGAGCTGTGATACAGCGAAACAGATCTGTCTGCGGACGACTATATATATATATATATATATATAAAGTAAATGTCAACTTAGAACAACTGTAAAGGCACTAAGCTTTATTCAACTAAAATAGAACGAAGTTTCGGTTCACTAAAACTAATAACAATTCCGTGAATTACAGTGGGAGATGAAAAGTGGATGCAATTCTTTTCTATGTTTTAGCCACAGTGTTCAAAGACTCGGAAGGACAAATCGGGGAGCCGAGTTCGAATACCACTTGAATTCCTTTCATTCACTTACGCACAAATACCCTTAGAAAAGGTATTCAGCCATCTGTTCCCTCCAGTTATGGGTTAAATAATAGGACAGTTTAGTTTCTATAGCCTTGGCTGGCAACCAGTCACCTGCAGAAAAGAATGGTAACCTAAGGGGGTGGGGGTTAATCTTTTGCCCAGTCAGTCATTTCTCTTTCGGGACATGAGTTTTATGAGCAAATATGTTGGAGTATCCCGTCTAGTCACTGAAGAAACAATCCTCGTGAGTATCTCACTGACGCTAAAATTTACTGCCAAAATATTACTTATTCATTTGTCTAAAAGGGAATACGCCATTGTGATGTATTGCTATTTTGTATTTAGATACATAATTCAAATTTTCTCGTTGAATTGTTCGCATATATAAGATGAAATGATCTATTATTCCCAAAGGATTTGAGGAAAGGACGCATCCAACATTGTTTTATTTTTACTATGGGTTTAATAGTTTAATGGTTGAATATTAGTTCAATATTTGGTTAATTTAAATTTATATTTTCCTCTGATTTTCTTCTTTGTTTCTTTCCCCCATTATGCCAGTCTGGCTTTTTACCCACTCACTCTTTCTATTGCGTTTTTTATATCAATCTCTCACTCTCTCTCTTTACCCACTCACTCTTTCTATTGCGTTTTTTATATTAATCTGTCACTCTCTCTCTTTACCCACTCACTCTTTCTATTGCGATTTTATATAAATCTCTCACTCTCTCTCTCTTTACCCACTCACTCTTTCTATTGCGTTCTTATATTAATCTCTCACTCTCTCTCTTTACCCACTCACTCTTTCTATTGCGTTTTATATTAATATCTCACTCTCTCTCTTTACCTACTCACTCTTTCTTTTACGTTTTTAAATTAATCTCTCTCCCACTCCCTCTCTTTACTCACTCACTCTTTCTATTGCGTTTGTAAATTAATCTCTCTGCCTCTTGCTCTTTACCCACTCACTCTTTCTATTGCGTTTTTAAATCAATCTCTCTCCCTCCCCCTCTCTTTACCCACTCACTCTTTCTATTGCGTTTTTATATCAATCTCTCACTCTCTCTCTTTACCCACTCACTCTTTCTATTGCGTTTTTATATTAATCTCTCACTCTCTCTCTTTACCCACTCACTGTTTCTATTGCGTTTTTAAATTAATCTGTCTCTCCCTCTCCCTCTCTATACTCACTCACTCGTTCTATTGCCTTTTTAGATTCATCTCTCTCCCCCTCTCTCCTTACCCACTCACTCTTTCTATTACGTTTTTAAATCAATCTCTCTCCCTCCCCCTCTCTTTACTCACTCACTCTTTCTATTACGTTTTTAAATTAATCTCTCTCCCTCTCCCTCTCTTTACTCGCTCACTCTTTCTATTGCGTTTGTAAATTAATCTCTCTGCCTCTTGCTCTTTACCCACTCACTCTTTCTATTGCGTTTTTAGATTAATCTCTCTTTTTCTTTCGTTACCCACTTCTTTTTTTTTTTTGTTTGTTGGCATTTTTAAAAGTTAATCTTTTTCTTTTTCTCTTTACTCACTCACTTTATATAGTGTTTCTAAACTCTCTCTCTCTCTCTCTCTCTCTCTCTCTCTCTCTCTCTCTCTATCCACTCACTGTTTTTATTGCAGTTTTAAATTAGTTTTGGCTTTTTACCCACTCACTCTTTCTATTGCGTTTTTATATTAATCTCTCACTCTCTCTCTCTCTCTCATTGCCCACTAACTCTTTCTACTGCATTTTAAAATAAATCTCTCTCTCTCGCTCTCTTTTTTTACGCCCTCAGTCTTTCTGTTGCGTCTTTAATCACCTTTTACCCACTCACTCTTCTCTCTGCACTTTTAAATTATACCCCCTCTCTCTTTCTCTCTCTCTCTCTTAATTATCTCACACTTTTTATTGCGTTTTTAGATCATTCACTCTCTCTCTCACTCTTAGCTCCCTCACTCTATTGCGTTTTTAAAGTAAACCCTCTCTCTTTTCTCTTTACGTACTCACTCTTTCTATTGTGTTTTAAGATTAACCTCTCTCTCTCTCTCTTTACCCACTCACTCTTTCTATTGCGTTTTTATATTAATCTCTTTATCTCTCTCTTTACCCACTCACTCTTGCTATTACGTTTTTAGATTAATCTCTTTCTCTCTCTCTCTCTCTTTCTCTCTCTCTCTCTCTCTCTCTCTCTCGGTCCTGGGTATGACGGTAAACTGCATCCAGAAGCAAGGCCCCTAATTGGGAGGTTCTGAGGAGCATGGAACCACCTCTTAAATGCAGTTGTTTCAAGGTCCACTCTGACCCGTAGTGGTAGCACCTGTTAGGGTCCCAGCTATGGGCAAATAGCTATCCCCAAAGCACTATGACAGTATAAAAATCAACTTGTATAGAAATATATACATTTTTGAAGAAAAAATATTACCAACAATACATTTTTGAAGAAAAAAAAATATTACCTGCGATACATTTTTTAATAAAAATCTATAAAACATCTATTTTCTGAAATAAAAATAAACGTTTTCATCAAAATCTGACTAAATCAACTTTCTCACTATAACTGAACATTTAAAAAATACTTAAAACCACACCTTTTTGGTTTTAAATAACCCACAGAGGTGTTGATATGCCATTAAACAAAACTCAAACTCAAACGTTCTCTTTTTACCCACTCACTTTTTCTGTTGCGTTTTTAGACTAATCTCTCTCTTTCTCTATTCCTCTTTTCACCTACTCACACTTTTCATTGTGTTTTTTTAATGTATCTCTCTCTCTCTTACTTTTTCCGAAATGTTTTTAATTTTCTCTCTCTTTTTTTCTCTCTTCTTTCTTCTTTTCTAGATTTTTGTTCTTTGCTTCTCGGCATTTTCTTCTTCTTCTTTGTCTTTTCTTTCTTTCTCGTTCTATTCCTTTTCTTAGATTTCACTTTCTGTCTTCGCCACCCTCTTCAACCCTGTCCTTCTGTCCTTATTACATTCACCTACGAGCAAATATAATTGAGAAAGATATGAATCCCTCTCCTCCTCCAATCTATGGGTTAAATAGTAGAACTTTGATTTGAAAAAACATTGTTACTCTTAAATAATTATTATTGCTTCATTCACTCTCAGAAAATATCCTTTTTTCGTTTTTCGTTCTCTTTTCAGCTGCCGACTTTTTTTTCTATTTGTTAATTTTCTTTCAAATTTCTTTTAAAATCGTTCTTTCTACTTATCTCTTCTGTATTTTTTTCTTTTTTATTCATTCATTTATTTGTTCATTATTCGTGTTTTTAGCACGTCATTTTTTTTCTCAATTCGTTACTTCCGCTTCCTCTATTCATTCATTCATTTATTCTCCTCGCCTCTGCCTCTCTAATAGTCTATCTCTGATCCTACTGAGAACTTTTAATAAACACTAACTAAATGTCTTCACCGCCCTTAATGTGTCCATAAACCGATTGTGGCTAACACCGTTGTGAGCTAATTGAATTTAAAATATTTCATTTAACACTCCTCAGATGTTCAAACCCACTGGGCATTTTAGTTACGCCGTCTACGCATGCGTAAACCATGGGATGTTGTTTAGAAAATAACAATGTAGTCAGAGAAATCACGACTTCCTATAAAAAATTGAAAGGGAAAACGGCTGATAATTAGAACGGAATTTATAAAAATTAGGTGAATTATAAATAGGATGTATTGCTTACGGTTGAGATAAGCGTGTGAATTTAGCTTATTCCTATAAACACATCATAAAACAAATGAATGTCAGTTCACATGTAAATGTTAAATTTAAATTGCTAGAACTGTACATTTATGTGGAATTTATTTTCTGTAGAATATGTTATCATTATTATTATTATTATTATGTCATTTTTTCATCATATTTGGATTTCTGCTTTGGTCTCACTACCAACCAAGTCTGCGGGGAGACCTAAGGCAGGTCGTGGCGTGTTGTTATGACTCCATTTCATGTTTTTTCTATCTTCCCTATCATCCCTAGCATTACATAGATAAAGTTTTCCTTAGTGTGTGGGATGTACTTAATAAGACAATTTTTTGTATATCTCTTAAGCTGGGGGTTCCAGGGATTCTTTCAATGTGTTGTTTTGTTCCAGTTTTTATCATTTCAAGTGCACCTACTATCACTGGCACAACTCTTGTTTTCAATTTCCACATTTTTTCTATTTCAATTTCCAGGTCTTTATATTTTGACAGTTTTTCAAATTCCTTGATTGCTATGTTACAATCCGCTGGACAAGCCATATCAAACATTGCACAATGTAAATATTGTCCAACTCTATCGTGGCGATTTTTATATTCATTTGGGGCAAGCACAGAACAGCCTGAGATTAGGTGGTCTATTGTTTCTTGGTGTTTATCACAAAACCTGCATTTTGGATCCATATTATTATGCATAATATTTGCCTGAAAGTTTCTAGTGAAAAGACTTTGGTCTTGTGCTGCAAGAATAAAGCCTTCAGTTTCAGACTTTAATCCAGATGCACGTAACCATCGATGAGTATTAACTTTGTCAACATTGGATTTATTGGCACGTACTGGATATTGGCCATGCAGAGGTTTGTCTTGCCAGCGCTGTTTCATCTGTTCAAGAGCTTTATCTTTGGCTTTCATTTTCATATTTTTTGCCGCAATAGTTGGTTCTTGGCTTCTGTTTTGCTTTTCTACAGAATCTACTAACTGTAAATCTTGTTTGTATTTACTGCCTTCTTTTATTATTGAATATTTTTTCTTTCTTTCTTCATGTTGCCTTACTAATTATATCATCCAATCCTTTGTTGTTTCTATGTATGTTAGTAAGCCAATAGTTGTTGTATTGTATGACAATTCCAGCTGAATAAGACCTCTTCCACCTTCTTTACGGGGTATGTATAGACGGTCTACATCAGCCTTTGGATGATGCATCTTATGCTTAGAAAGAAGCTTTCTTGTTTTAGCATCCATTCGCCTGATGTCGTTTAGAGTCCACTTTAAGATGTTAAAGCTATATTGGACAACTGGGATTGCAAGGCTATTAAGGGCCATAACTCTGTTCTGTGAATTTAATTCAGTTTTTAATATCATTCGTAGCCTTCTATAGTACTCTTTACGCACTATTTCTTTCATTTTTTTATGGTAAATGTTTTCGCTCTCGTTTACGCCTAGGTATTTATAAGCTTCTTCTGGTTTCAATTCTTTTATTGTTACAGCAGGGTCTAAGCTAATTGAGGATGTTTCTTGTATTGATCCACGTAAAACTCTAGCTTTAGCACATTTATTCAAATTAAATTTCATTCCAATGTTTTCGCTGAAGCATTTTACAGTTTGCAGAAGACCTTCCAGCTCATTATCATTCTTAGCATATAACTTTAAGTCATCCATATAAAATAGATGGCTTATTTTCTTTTGGCCTATTTTATAACCACATTCTGTCTTATTAAGTTGACTGGTTAGTGCTATTAATGATATGCAGAATAGTAAGGGAGATAAAGAATCACCTTGAAATATACCTCTTTTGATGTTTATTTCATCAGACTTATAGGTTCCATTTATATGATTGAGGTAAAGGGTTGTTTTCCATATAGACATGCACTGTTTGATGAAATTGATGATGACGGGCGATATCTGGTTCGAGTCTAGAAAAAGGTACTTGTTGAAGCTTGGAAAATCCTACAGATTTGATTTCTTTGTATTTTCAGTTCTCCTTTAAATTTATCTAGGAGTTATTGAAGAATGTCTTTTCTACATGTTCTCTGGTCAGTAAGGTAATGAGTACGGATCTCCCACTTTGGAGCCCTGCTCTGCATCTCTGCTTTCCAAGAGTTTGGATGTATATTCATTTTCAGGCACCGGTTGGCATTGCTTGAGATCAAAGAGTTAAAAAAAATTCTACATAAATTTTATAGCCTCTATACTTATTGTTAAGTGAATAAAAATGGTATTACTTATTTAATCTCTATAGTGAGGTAATTGAAAAGGAGCTAGGGATCCTATCGGGATTTATTATCAGTAGTCGTCATCATAACAGTGTAAGATATTTAAATGATATCATTGTTGATAACTGACATTGAAAGAAAACTGGAAGACCTCATAGACAAGGTAGTAAAAAAGCGATAAAAATTGACTAATCCTCGATTGCAAGAAAACTAATATAATCACCATCAAGAAGAAAAGCACAAAATACGAGTTACAAACTGAAGATGTAAACATCAACTAAGTGCAGATGTTCAAATATCTGGAAAGCGTTTTAACAGAAGATGGAAAATGCGGCACCGAGATCCGAAGAACATATTAAACTACTGAAAGAAGCATTCTAAAAGCTAAGCGAAGTGCTTAGAAACGGGAAAATTTTGTTAGAGACAGAGAAAGACATTTGTATTGCTGTAAGATATTCTTTTTCTTATAAGTGGTGGATGGTCTCTATGAGAAAAAAACTGGAGGTAGCAGAAATGTGGTTCTACAGAAGGATACTGAGAATTCCATGAATGGAGCGAGTAAACTACGAGGAAGTTTTAAAGAAAATGGCAACAAAAATGAAAATATGGTTGGAATCAGGAATAGACAGCTAAAATTCCTTAGACACATAGTGAGAAAGGAAAGACTTGGAAACTTTACCCTTACCGGGGAATATTGAGAGCAAGAGGTTGTTTCATGGCGGAACAGGGACTAGGAGACTTAGCAAAAGTAAAAGCTGTTAATTATTATAAAGAAGAAGTTATGAAGAGCCACAATCGCTCAGGTTCTTAAGCGAGGTGACGTATAGATGAATAATTTATTGATATAAAACAAGCCTAATGCATTTTAATGCTGGACAATACCATCAAAGATGAAGGAAAAACAGTGTTACAGGAGAAGGCGTGCTCAGAGCCACCAGGGATAGGGAAATGTGGAAAGCCATGATCGCCTACGTCCTGAAGAGACAGGGCACATAGAAGAAGAAGAATGCATTTTATGTATATTGTATTCGCTATCTTCAGAGCTAGAAGTCGAAATACACCCTTCCCAACTTTGAATTTTTTTTTGTTCTTCTCAGCTGTAATTGTATTCTTAGAAATTGCCTTCTGAAGATTATTCTGTTCAGTCCGACTAACACAACAGGCTCAAATAATACCTGATCTCCCGAAGAACAAAGTCCACTATGCGTTAGTGGTTTGCTCAAAAGCACAGAAAGGGAATTGCAAATAAACGCTAAAATAGCATCTTACTTGCAATTATTTTTTTTTTCCTTTTTTTTTTTTTCTCACGTAAACAATAACGCCTCATCCCTGTAATTTTACAACACGTTGCCTGACCTTGACACGTGCTAAATCTCCCTCTCTAAGAGTAAACGAACTATGGAGTTGCGTTTTTGAGGAAGAATAAAACATTTTCTTCTGAGGGGAAACCTGACGGCTAGAACCTCCAGAAATTTAAATACAATGTCAATTCCTATCTCTTATCCACTTGACTCTTGTCCTTTCTACATTCGTTGTCTTGCAGCCTTGGCCGAGATAGAACTCACTACACCCCTACAGTATTCCCTGTGCATTTAGAACCCTGGCGCAGTTTGCAGCGAAATTCACAATCTGTCAAATAGCTGAATACTTGATGCTTCGCCAGGGCGACCAAGGGTGTTTTTATTGTGACGCCAACACTAGATGGGTTGCCTCCACGCCCCATCCAGTTATTTAACCCATAATTGGAGGGAAGTGACGGATTAATACCTTTCCCAAGGGTACCAGTGATGAAGTGAATGCAGGGTACTCAACTAGAATTCGAACTCGGCTCACCGATTTCTTTTTCCAAGCAGACATCTACTCCACCACAACGCACATCCGTCATTGAACGCTTACAGCGCTTGGTATTCCCAAGTGGTTACCTCATATAAGTACTGACCAGGCTCAACGTTGCTTTACTTCGGTGATCGACGCGAACCGGTGTATTCAACGTGATATGCCGTACATTACCCCGTATATCTTGTTCTTTTCCTTTCTAACTACCATCACAACTATCTTCACTCCTGTGTTCACATGCTTCTCTTACCCCTTCTCTGTCTCTCCCTGTAGCTGGTTCGTCTTTCTCTTCACTCTCCTCTACGTACCGTTTACCATGTTCAGTGAGACTGACATAAAACTCCAAGTTTATAACAGTCAATTTTGGAAAAAAATTTTCCTCTAATTCTTTTTCTTTATGTGCTGTGTCCCATCAGGACGTAGGTGATCATCGATCTCCACTTGTCCCTATCACTTGTCGATTTAGATATTTTCCTCTTGATCAAGCCCATCAAGTATATCTCACATTGCTTTTTTGTATATTCCTTTCCCTCGATACGTCCTGTGAGTATCAGATTCTCCAAGCCTCACTTCCTCATTAACCTCTGCTGTTTCTTGCTGATGCTAGCCATAAATTTCCTTTTTGTTTCCATTCTCTCTAAAACCTTACATATTCGGCCCATGCTATCCTCAGTATCCTTCTGTAGAACCATATTTCTGTTGTTTTGAGTTCCTTCTTTATCTTTGAGGAGATTGTTCAGTATTTGAGGCCATGCAGATAGACAGATATCCAAAAAAAGTCCAGTACTCTTTTCTTTGTTTCCAACGAGATATTCTTGTTTCTCAATATTCTACACAGCCTTTGAAATGCATCCTTGGCCATTCTAAACGCAGTCTACACAAGTGAAATTTTCCGTTTAAAATAAAACAATAACGTCAACATTCTTCTTCTTCTTCTTCTTCTTCTTCTTCTTCTTCTTCTTCTTCTTCTATGTGCCCTCTCCCTTCAGGACGTAGACGATCATGGTTCTCCACGTCTCCCTATCTCTTGTGGCTCTTAGTATGTTTGCTTCTGTTACTGATGGCAATCCCCGTTGATCAGGCCCTGCAAATATGTTATGCACTGCCTTCCTCTGTCTCTCTTTTCTTCTATCTGGCCAGTCAGTATCAGGTTCTCCAAAGCTCTCCTTCCTCATTGCGTGTCCCAGGAACTTCAGTTGTCTCTTCCTGATGCTCACTATTAATTTCCTTTTTGTTGCCATTCTTTCCAGCACTTCATCGTTGCTTGCATGCTCAGTCCACGATATCCGCAACATCCTTCTGTAGAACCACATTTCCGCTGCTTCCAGTTTTGTCCTCATTTTCGATGATATTGCCCAGCATTCACTGCCGTATTGAAAAACTGACATCACATAGCAATCCAGAATTCTTTTCTTTCTTTCTAGTGAAATACGTGAAATTAATTAGCAATCTCATAACGATACACATCTCAAAGTTCTAAACAAATACCAAGGTACAAAAGTAAGGTTTTTCGGCATTATGTCAATGTCTTCTTTAAGTTTTATCATGCCAAACCTTTGTAGTCGAAATGGCTTTATTTGAAAGCATGGCTTGCTGAATTGACATTGATGGATACTTTCGCACATCGTGCGTGTCAGTGACTCGTCTCTGCCTAACTAGATTCAGGGGCAGTATATCCTCTATCTCTCGTTCTTATCAACTTAGAATCAAAGGCAACCTGTCGTCATGATGTCTGGAGACAAATCAGCATGAAATAAATAACCAGGACAATCTAAACGTTACGATCTGTTTTTGGCCTTCCATAATGTCTTGCTGGCCGTCTGCTATGGAGTATAGACATATTTTTTAATTCGAACTATCTCTGTACAGAACTAGTCGCTAAGTAAGTTTGGTAAGGATCCGGTCTACTGCACTATTTACTCATAGAAGATATGTTTCGAGATCATTAGTGAAAAATGAACACAAATTTGTTTAAGTCAGAATTTGATCTCTGCTCGGCGGTTCAATTTGTATTGTGTTAGCTCCCTTGCACCTCCTTATAGTTCAAGAAGTTCTCGATTATTCTCTTCTAGGAAATGTCTTTTACAGCACTTCAATTTTTTTTTAATCGTATCACCCCGAGCAAGGCAGTAACGCCACTGATTTGCAGGGGGCTACGTAATAGTTAAAAGATTGGAAAAGAGAAAGCCGGAAACCACATTCTAAACAGGGAACAAGGGATGAGCCTCTTAACCTGTTCAATAGACATGGGTGGAGTGTGAACCGGGCGATAGATAGATCTATCTACTCCAATTGAGAAAAAATAAAAAACAAAGTGAGAAGATTGGAAAAGAGAAAGCCGGAAACCACATCCTAAACAGGGAACAAGGGATGAGCCTCTTAACCTGTTCAATAGACATGGGAGGAGTGTGAACCTGGCGATAGATAGATCTATCTGCTCCAATTGAAAAAAAAAAACAATTTAATGAAATATTTTAGTAGACGCAAATGTAAATTTTGTCCTAAAAGAACTGGGTGCTTGAATTTGCCTTTAAATATGTTCCATATTTCATTGATTACAGTAATAATTTACTTTCGCTTCTTCTTTTATGTCAGTGAATGCTGGACTGTTTCATCACAGATTAAAAGAGACTTGCTACACCTCGAGACTTTTGACAAAATCCAGAGTAGTGCCTATAATACAATCGCTCCTTACCAGGCATCTCGTCTCCAGGCACTTTCTCGCGTGGATTCTCTCTGCCTGTTTAATAAACATTTGTTGACGCTCTTTTCTCTGGTTCTCCGACTAAATAGATTGAAGCAAGCTACTAGATTGGCAATTAGGTTTCACTATACGTTAAAGTCATTTCTCATCGAACCGTTTTTTTTTCTCGCAATGTCCAACCTGTTGGACATCCTTCTGATTTCTTGATTCTCTGATAACTACAAAAATTTAAATGCAGCATCAATCACCATCTTGAAGCCTGTTAATTTTTTGCTCTTTTCTTAATCCTCTTCATTTTCAATATTTGCATTCAATTTCACTCCCTGTAATCCATTGCGTTAGAGTGGCAAACATTCTAGAAATGGTTTATGAGAATACCATGGACCAAACATTTGAAAAGGCCTGGAAAATTTGATACTCACAGGACAGGTTGAAAGCAAGAGGTACAAAGGAAAACAACCTACCTATTGTTGGAGATCCCCCCTTTTTTGGATACAAGAATGGATTCGCCTGATGTGCATATATTGTCCTGCCTATATAGAGAACAGTAGCTGTGGAGTCGCCTAGTTGGTCAGGAAGTTGGTGCATAGTAAGTTGGAGTTGTTTCGATATAGACTCGTTACTCGGACATACTTTTTCACAAGATTGTATATATTGATTCTACTAATAGTATTTCTAGTATTCCTGCATTGACTAACCCGTGTTCCAGTTTGTATATTTTTGTTCAATATAACTTACATTTTCTATCTCCATATCTGTTTTTGTTATTTATTATTTTGTGTGGTTTCTCAACCATAATCCACAACACCTATAACCTTCAATAAATGGATGGCTGAACAAGTTTTAGGCGAGATAACAATAATAGGGGAATAATTAAGAACTACAAAAGAGATGAAATTGTGGAGAGCCAACTTACTAAAAAAGAAGGCTCTGTCCTACGTTCTACGCATTTTCTGATCTTCATCAATGATCTTCCTGATGTAATCAATTCACAAGTTGACATCTATGCAGATGGCTCCACCACGCCCGTCTCTGTAAGAAGGCTGACAAAGTAAACCTAGAAGCTGCACTTCAAAAGAACCTTACATCTGTAATTGAATGGGGTATGAAAACGGTTAGTAAATTTTCATACCTTCATAACAAAGCTACTTTCATTAACCCCCATAGAGAAACATTCCTACCTACCATTAGAATGAATGACGCTTGTATCCTAGAGAGCAACGCACTGCCTCTCATTGGCCACACTCTCTCAAATAAATTCAAATGGAATAACTACATTGAATCCATAACTGCATTTACTGCTAGAAATGTTAGTTCACTGTGTCGGACCATGAAGTCTTTCTCGTCAGAATCCATTTTGAATAATTATAAATCTACTCTTCGTCCATACGTTGTATATTGTTGCCATATCTGGTCGGGTGCTCTTGCTATTCATCTAAAGGTTCTCGACAAAATGCAAAAAAGTATCTGCAATATAGTCGCGCCTGACTTAGCAGCCCGCCTTCAGTCATTTTTTTATGGACGTGATGTGGCTTCTTTTATCTTCTTGATTCCCATCCATATCCTATCCTTTCTTCGACATCCCCTGTACCTCTTTTTATTCTCTCACTGTAACCTCCTGCCTACCAGTGGCATTTCTGCTTTGCTTGGGATGAAATGTTTATAAAAATAAATAAATTTCCCATTTTTATTGCTGATACAATAGTTTCCATTCTGAAATTTTTTATAAGCAAAGAAATGATAAATGCATTATACAACATTTGTTCGAAATTTCTAGCACCTGAAGAAGGCCGGAGTGTACAACGGCCGAAACGTCGTACAAATGGCAACAAAGCTGAGGACAATTGTCCAAATAATGTAAATAGCATTATATAATGTCTGGTTTTACCTTGAACTAAGGAATTCGATCATTCCTTCTTTAATCTGCTGATTCATTTTTAATTCATCGACATATTTCGCTTCTTACAGTGAGTTTACATTCATTAACAATTTCAGGCCTGCATTTTATAGCATTGTTGCATGAATGTGTTGGCCCATTTCTAAAACTGAAAAAAGTTGCAATTTACTGAAAATAAATTATTATAAAGACGCTGATGGCACCATCAATTTGCTTTTCTTCGAATACCCTTCAATACAAAAGCGAACGAAGAATGTGTAAAGGTTTTTTTTTTTAATGAACATCGATATACGTCAACAGCAGGCAGTTTATGCTTTCTTAAATGTATTGCAGATATTTAATAACATTCAGAATAACTAATGAAATAAACAAAAAAAAAACTCGAATCATTTACTTAAATAAACTCGACAAATGAAAACGTTTATATGGATGTCATGCGTGACGCCAAACATGTCCGGACAAAAATACCGCTTTCACAGATCCATGATGACGAATTGCTTTAAGCGAATGAAGCCTGTCGGTCTTAGCAAGAATCATGCTTCTTCGAATCTTGTGGTTTCACGCTGCAGAATCACAAACAAAAACTTCACCATATAACAAAAAAAGCACATCACCTGAGGACTCTCAACAACAGCAGCTTAAACTGGGCATCACATGCAACGCGACCAGATCATAGTGACATAATCCAGACACTAACGTTCAACATTAATTCAAACAAAAGGTGAAAAGGTGAAAAGGGAAGCCCGTTCCCCTCCCAACTATAATGAAACGAGCGATGACAGTTAATATAATTGGTAAATCTATTTTCATATTTTTTTTAAAGAAAGATTATTTTAATAAATTTCAACGATTGCCATGATTTTCAATGATTGCCATATTTTTCATCAAGAAATAATGAATACTATTTTAGAGATGAGGAGAACAGATACAATACTTCATCTTAATCAAGTGGCCAGAAGAAAAAGATAAGCATAATTTGAGTAGAAATGGCTCCTTGATCACTGAATGCAGAATTTTCCTTTCAAGAAACACTTAATATCAGTCAGTTAAGTGCCATACGTGAAACACACTTAAGCGATCATGTCTTGAATAAGACATGACTGACTGGGAAGAAGATTATCCCGCAGTAGGTTGCCATTGCTTTCTGCGGCAGACTGGTTGCCGACCAAGGCTATAGAACCCAATCTGTCCTGTTATTTGACTCATAGCTAGAGGCGGAAAAGATGTGTTATATTATTAAGTAGTAATTAATGGGGGATCGGTTTCCTATTGTTATGAAGTAATAAACTGATCCCCCACTTTATGACCAATAGAAGTCTTAATCATGATTCCAACTATTATATTCAGTCAGTCAGTTAAGTGCCATACGTGAAACACGCTTAAGCGATCATGTCTTGAATAAGACATGACTGACTGGGCAGAAGATTATCCCGCAGTAGGTTGCCATTGCTTTCTGCGGTAGACTGGTTGCCGACCAAGGCAATAGAACCCAATCTGTCCTGCTATTTAACCCATAACTGGAAGGAAGAGACGGATTAATACATTTTCCAAGGGTATTTGCGCGTAAATGAATGCAATGAATTCACCTGGAATTCGAATTCGGATCCCCGATTTTTCGTTCCGAGCCGATATCCACTGCACCACAACGCACATCTATCTTCACTATTTAAGGACTGTCAAAATGTGCCTTGTAGTTGTTTTTCAAGTGATGAAATGTGAACAGAATCGTCGCATGTATTCTTCTGTCTGAGAACACGGTATCCATCGGTAGATTCCCCAAATAAGAGGAACGCAGGTTCGATCCCTGCCAGAGTAACGATTGACTGCTTCGATTTTTACGGTTTATCAATCCTTTGCAAGTTATTTAAAGCCAGAAAATATTTTCAAGCCCTAAGAAGATAGTATTTTGAATATAATAATGGTTTACTGATACAAATCTTATTAATTAATGTGACACGATAACTAGGCATATATGTATTTTATTATAATAGATTAAAATAGAAAATAGAATAGATTAGATTAGAAAATAGAATAGATTAGAATAGAAAATAGTTTAAAAACATATTTAACAAAAGTGAAAAAGAAGCGGAAAAAAATAAATAATACGCTTTTTCTTTTATGAGGAAAATTGTCCTCCGGTAAATATTTGACTCAGTGATAAAGTTCAGCAGGTAGGTTTTCGATGACCCGGTCAAAGGCTGTCCTTTACTGTATCTTGACCACACATTAAGCCTTTTCCGGCGGAAGCCTTATTAAGATAAAAAAAATAAAAGATAAATGAAATTTCAGACTTACAGTCGCCGGTGTTTGTCACCGGTGGTCTAAAGCATTTCCGGATTTCCGGATTTCCGGTCAATTTAGGATAAATTCAGGTAATTTTTCCGAGTCAGTTAGAAAGTGAAGTTGAGTTCAGCCGGGTGCGAGCTTGAAGTAAGAATCTCCGTTCGTCTTGTTTCGGTCAGTTCGGATTTGTTGATCTCCATTAATTAGAGTTAGAGCTGTGTGTCACATTTGCCTACCCCAACCGACAAGGCTAACTCTAAACGAATAAAGCATCCTTTCACCTCATTCAAGTTGTGGAAGTTCGTTCCTTATAATTCAATCTTGTACCCCCAGCTGTCCGGCCGACATTTTTAACAAACTCCCGGCAACATCACAGCGTGGAGAACGGCCGCCGGAGAAAATTGTTAGGACGGTCAATTGGGGTGTTACATTAATCTATAACTGGGGGAAAATAGATGGATTCATACCTTTTTCAATAATATTTATCCGTACATGAATATAACGAACCCAACTGGAAATTGGAACACAGCTTTCCGATTAACAATTCCGGCCTATCATTTATTACACCACCCGTACATCTAAGCTTACCGAGCCGGGTATTCCCAAGTGCTCATTCATCTTTCCTAAGATTTTCTTAAGTGCGCTCAACAATAAACGTTAATATACACACATTTTAATTCATACAAATGGGATGCATATTCGAAATACGAAATTATTTTATAAAAACGGTTGAAATAATATATTACTTTAACTGTTATTTTTCTTACACTACTTCACATTTGTACCCACATGAACCTATATATATATATATTTTCCATTATGGAAAATATTCAAAATTTCTACAATATAATTGTAGTGAACAATTTTTTAATACAAATGTGCACTGGTCTAATCTTATTATGACCAGAAACTAAGTAATTAAACAATACACTCTCACTCTGATTGAGCACCCTGGAAGAATGGTAAATTTTGACAAACCAGTAGTTACTCTAGCATCTACGCATCGCTCATTCAGTAATGAATTAGAGCACTCTGGCTATTGGCGTATGATACATCATACGCTAAATGTCTGCCTTCTTCTGGCGAGCGCTCATGGCTCAGAGGTAAAATCACCCACTGACGTCAATTCGGTCGGGTTTCAATTCTGGGTAAAAAGCAATCGGATGTCTAACCGTACTGATGAGCTGTGATACAACGAAACAGTTCTGTTTGCAGATTACTATATATATATATATATATATATATATATATATATATATACTAGCAGTATATCCTGGCGTTGCTCGAGTGTAATGAAAGCTTTAAAACTAATCCATGGTCCTGGAGCTCAGACTCTTTGGACGTTGGCACAAAAAACGTAGGCTGTTGAAAGGTTTATATCGAAGTCGTAGAACTTACTAAAATTATTGGATGTAAGTCAAATTTTGATTTCGGGTATCGATGTCAAATAAAACTGAATTTTGAACGCTAAATAAGTCATTTGACTAAATGCTATCATGGCTGAGACTAAGAACTACAATTATACCTACTTAGAGCAAAACCCGAAGCGAAAACTAAAATAAAAGGACTGAAAATCTGATTTTTATCAAACCTGTTCGGATATCGGGGCATCGATTTCCAATATCGGAGGAAAATCGGAAAAAAATTAGTAGGCCATGACCTGACCGGAAGCTTAAAGAATATTTGTTTTAAGTTTGGTGAGAATCAGATAAAAAGCGTGGATTTGTAGAAAGGACATACAGAAAGAAAGACAGACAGACACACACATAAACATCATGTCTTATATATATATATATATATATATATATATATATATATATATATATATATATATATATATATATCCGAAATAATGATAAATATTTCTTTTAAAAAATTTTGCTTTTGCTGTTACAACGTTCTTAATGGGAAATGAACTGTGTAAAAATCTGTTCTGATAATACCTAGCATTGTAGGAAGTATGTCTAAATAGAATTCTTTCAAAATGCTTTATGGTGAAAATGTAGTTTTGATTCCGTCCAAATTTTGTTAGCACTCTTTTGGCTTGTATGGCTTCATACAATCTTCGCTTGGTATTATTGTATCGTATGTATCTTATGTAACACTCTGGGATGTTAGATAACATCTTACGCGTTTGATTCGTCTTTATTGAAAAGGATGCAATAACATAATTAAATTTATTGATTTACATTTTAGGAAGCTGCATAAAGTGAGTTTGTTTAGCAGTAAGGAAACCCATTTAAGACTCTCCTATACGCAAATCATTACAAACACATACGAAAATAATGTTATGCATAACGAAATACTCGTAAATCGAGTTTCTTTTGAGGTAGCTATGAACATCTTATCTTTTATATCGGATAAAATACAACGAACAAAATATTTTGAATAGAAAAATTCTCTTTTTTTTTTTTTAGTTTGTTTTTCTTACAAACTATTATTCAGTTCCCTCCAGAACAGTTACTTATAAACTAATCGTTCTCTTTGTTCTCGATTTTTTTAACTCTCTTTTTTTTTTAAATTCCTAATGAAAACCTAAACAATTCCAACCTCATTAGACCTTAATGTAGGGGAACGTAGCAGACATACGCAACAGAGTTCTCAAAAAACAACTTCCGTTAATGACGTCTGTGTTTATCGGAGCGTTTTATTTATTTATTTTACTATTTTTGGATTTGGTCTGTGTTTACATTTTTATTCGTTGACTACTGATGAATTAGTTTTTGACCGCCGAAACAGTAGGATTATTTGTATATTACGATTTCTTCAATTTTATTCTCTTTTTTTTTCTTGTGCGTGTGTGCGTGTTTCTGAAACAAATGTAAAAAAAATGCTATACAATTCTAGTTGTCTACGTGTGCTTGTGTAGGCGTGGTTACGTTTCAGTTTGATCAAAATTTTAAAAACAATCAAATCAGTTCCAAACTATTCAAATACAATGCCAAGAAATACGTATGAATATACGAAGGGGTGGTGAATAGTTCTCAGCTCGGCAGTTTGAAAATCTGATAAAATGAACAACCAGAACAATGTTTTGACATCTTTCTTCTTCTAAGCGAAAACCTTTCAGCGTCTCCTCCCACTTTCTCTCTCTTTATCAATTTTTTCTTTTTTTCTCTTTATGTCCTTTTATAAGTTCACGTTTGGGCGCTTGGTTTGTATATGTCTATCATTATCCTCCTTTGTGTATAGATTCTCTCCCAATAAATTATTTTGTGTAGAGGAATGAGGCTTAATGGGTTAGCGACTCCGACTGATACCAAATTGGTCGAGTTTCGATCCCAGTCGTAGATGCCTAGCCACACTGATGAGCTGTGAAACAGGCTTCTATGTGGATGACGATTATATATATAGATAGATATCTTTTTGGATATCGGTTCGGAACAAGAATTCGGGGAGCCGAGTTGAAATTCCAGTTGAATTCCTTGCATTCAGTTACGCATAAATACCCTTGGGAAAGGTATTAATCCGTCTCTTCCCTCCAATTATCGGTTAAATAACAGGACAGATTGTGTTCTATAGCCTTGGCTGGCAACCAGTCTACCGCAGAAAGTAATGGCTAGTCAGTCATGTTTCTTTTGAGACATGATTGCCCAAGCGTGTTTCACGTATGGCACTTAACTGACTGACTGAATGTATGTATGTATGTATGTAATGTATGTATGTATGTAATGTAATGCTAATATATATATATATATGTGTGTGTGTGTGTATATATATATATATATATATATAGGAAAAACTAAAAAGTTGTATGTTTAAAAATGTATCTTTTTGACAGTATTTATTTATTTCTATTATTATATTTGATATTTCAGACCGTCCTCGGCCTTTCATCAGAAACAAATGATTTTAAAATTTAAATTAGAAACGTTTTCGCGAGGAGCGTTCGTCCGAGAGATTGTTTACATCACGTGACGCAGAAAGCGACAGATTTTTTTAAATATTTGTAGACGTAAACCTATCTTTAATGATACTTGTAAATGTTGTTTTAAAGAAAATGTTTTAAAGTGTATCTAAAAACTGTTTAACTATTGAAATATTTATAAAGATTCTAGACACCTAAGTCCATATTTAACCCTAGCCTGTGTGTATTTAATTTTAAAATCCAGTATTTTTCTTTCTTTCTGCGTGAGTATGTAGAACTAAAATCAGAATCTATTAGTAAACATTTACAGTTTTCTAATGTGTGTCCCGGTTGATTGAAGTGTACTGGGAATACGGGTTGTTTTGGCGTATGCTTGGTTTGTGATTATTGAAACGGAATCTAAAGCTATATATATATATATATTGTGTGTATTTTGGCAGCATTCTTTCATTAATACAGGTTTCATTGAATAATATAGACAAGTTTTGTCTATTAATTTTGTGTAGGATCCGTTCATACCGTCTGATATACTTGATGGTGATGTCATTGAAAGACAACAAAAAATCACAGTATTTGTTGAATTTTTTTATCGGGTCTAAGCTTTCGGCTCACATAAGCCATTATCAAAGAGTAAATATTAACACACGGTAAACATAGAACATTTAAGCTATTAACAATAAAGATAATTGAATTGAAAATATAAGTCCATCCCTACCGTGGCGGATGGTCGAAGACAGTGACAAAATAGTGGTGTTGTGGTCCCTGGTCTGATTACAGACATTTGAGTACGTTATTGGAAATATCGAAATTGATTGTATTCAAACCAGGTTTAAATTGTTTAATGTAGAGTGCTTCGAGGATTTTTAGTTTCTGCTTATTATTTTCTTGTTTGAGTATGTACGTGTTATCAACAAGCGTTTTTCTCAGAAGTGTACGTTGATAACCGTGTTGTTCTAAATGACGGAATATATTTGAATTTTTATTTAAGTGCAACGTCAGACGCCGTGAGAGCGAATTTGTAGTGTGGCCGATGTAGATATTATTGAGGTTGTTAGAGATACATTCTCTAAATGGACATATGAATTTATATACTACATTGGTTTTTTGCAAATCACTAACGGTGGGGGAAGAGTCGTTGCGGACAAATGAATTAGATGTAGTGGATTTAGTGTAATATATAATGAACTTAATTCTTTTGTTAGAGTCTGTCGGAGAAATATTAGTATTTATGAAAACATCAGACGGTATGAACGGATCCTACACAAAATTAATAGACAAAACTTGTCTATATTATTCAATGAAACCTGTATTAATATATATATATATATATATATATATGTATATATATATATATATATTCGGTCTGTATGCTTGTTTTGTGTATGTCTATTCCTATCCTGTTTTGTGTGTGTGTATGTATTCTCTTCAAAGTTGTTTCGTGTATATGTGTGAGTTAATGTATGTATTTTTAATTTATTTAATTTATAGTTTAATAATACAATGTTCACTTCCTCTGTTAAAACATTTTTAAAAAATATTCTGAGTAAAATTAACATTTATTTATTAACGGTCTAAACGGGGTGGTTGTAAAATTTGTTTACACTGCCGAAATAAATTCTTGATTTCCGGGGTGGGTATGTTACGTCGAACGAGTAACACTATAGTCACCCGATCTGTTTCGCAGCTCCTCAGTACGGCTTAGACTCCGATTGCTTCCTAACCCAGGATTGAAACCCGACCGAATCGGCGTCAGTCGGCGATTCTACCCCTAGGCAGCGAGCGTCCGGTAGAAGAAGGCAGGCTTTTTAGCGCGTATAAACACGCCCAATATATAAAGTATAAGGTTGGTAAATAATCCAGGAGGATCCTAATAATATCGTTAAAATATTAAAACTGATCCAATAGAGAGCTCAGTGCAAACCAACTTCAACTTACAGAGCAGATATTTATTTATTTATCTGTAAATTCAGATTAAACTTAGTGTGGAAATAACCATTTTCAACATGTCACTTTAAGGCATGCATTTTTCGACCCCTAATAAACAGAGAATGAGGAAACATTCCAAGCCCAGAGGTTAGTTTAGGTAAAGGAAGGCGTTGGGACGGGTTGGTTTTCTTTGGGTTGGGCTGGGAGAAGGAGTTAGTAGTAATTCTTCCTTGGTAGTCGGAGTATGTGACCTGACACTAGGGTTAGCACTGGTAGGTCGTGTGGAGGCAACTGCTTGGTCAACTTAAAATAAAAATTTGAAGAAATTAGGGAATATGATAATTATTGTAATTTATAATTATTTCTATGGCGATACATACTTATGATCTCCCTTATGATCTCCCTTATGACCTCCCTTATGATCTCTCTTATGATCTCCCTTCACCACTAAGTTTTCTCTGATTTCACAGATAAATAAAGATATATAAAATTTATATATATATATATATATATATATATATATATATATATATATATATATATTCCAGTTCCTCCTAAAGTCTCTTTCAACTATATGCATTTAACGCCTGTTTTTCCTACGCTAATATAAGTCCACACTGTATTCCTCCACAATTATTTAATAATTATATATATATATTTTATTTATTCTCTTTCATTTAGTGGCGAGACTCCCAAATTAATAAATAGTTTCCAAATTAAAAAACAAACAAAATAATTAAAAGGAAAAAATCGATCATCTAAATTCAATATTAAGATTAAATATACAAATTTAGAAACATTATAAACGCTGACAAAATAGAAATTTGCATTTACTTCCGAAAGAATGCAAATTTAGACTTTTTAGAAACAACTTTGCCTAAATACAATAATACCTGAATAAACACCCCGATCCCGCTAAAATAAAAAAATAGAAAAACACAAAAATAAAATACAAGATATGACGTACTGAAAAAATCAAAATTAAAAAGAAAAAACACCCCACCCCTATCAGGTCTATCTGAGGAACCCTAAGAAAAACAGCCTCGCCACTAAATGAAAGAGAATAAATAACGTTTGTCTGGTAACAACAGACACAAATAAATCAAGCGCTAGCTAATCAAGACGCTTAAAAATTCTTAAGGTCAACAAATAAGACAAGTTCCCAATCACACACACAAGAAAACCCCCACGCAAACAGACAAAACTGACCAAGTAATAACCCCCCCCCACACACACACCAATCTCTGAGAAATTCTAACCAAAAGATATACGCGACCTATAAAAACGTACACTCCAACAAATAATACCATTAATCAAGAATTTAGCACTTACACACCAGGCTCTTCAAAACAGACAGCACAAGACACATTCCCTTCATTATCAATAACCCCAAACAACCTCCCACAACAACAATGAACCAAATATAGGGAGCAGACGAATTCGGTTTTGCTTTTACCGCCCGAAAAAACGTTGGGCACCCAACGTTGAAACAAACATATGATTGTCGAGGACATATAATAAAAAATAATGTACATGTTCTAAAACATAATTTATAATATATATATATATATATATATATATATATATATATATATATTGCACTTGTGCCCATAGATAAAGCATACCTTAAACTATATTTGTATCACATATAAATATATATATATATATGTGTGTGTGTGTGTGTGTGTGTGTGTGTGTGTGTGTGTGCATAGTAAAAAAATTCCGAAATTTAATTTCGTTGAATGGTCATTTCAGCGAGAAAATTCTCACCTCATCAGAAACGATTCAAAACAAAAAAAATTATAATTCAAGTATGTTACAAAATTAATATTAACAAGATTGGGTTTGGGGATTTTGCCCATTCTTTTTGTATTTTAATAATAATATATATATATATATATTTGAAACAAGGTTTGTGAGACTCAATCATCACATGATTGTACACATGGACAACCAAATTTTCAATCTAGGTAACACAGACAAAGTTTGTTAGCAACGCGTGTAAGAGAAATTGTAAAACTGAAGCTTGCCTTGTAAAGCTTTTTGCTTGTGTAAAAATGATAGAAATAATCAAACACTAAATGAAAAACACAAAGAACCTATCAAGTAAAACACTGTCTTCTGAAAAGGAGTGACAATTATCAGGATGCCTCTACGGTGTGCGTTCACGGGTGTATGGATTAAATTCCATATGTAATATTATCCTCGAAAACGTGAACATATTTAACGCCTTTAAATAAAAAAATTACAAAAATATTTTATGTCCTCACTATAAAAATCTAAAGAAAAAGCAAATCCTTACAACATGAAAAATGAACATGTGACATAATGTTCTTTCCGTTTCTGGAAAATATGAGCACACCTGCCCCCTCATCAAATCAGTCTATTTGCAGTTGGACAACACCAAAAATAATTGAAAATGGCCAGTAAATTATCCGAAAGCGCACAGATCAAATAATCATTTGGACAATTTTTACATTTTCTAACACGCACATACACACGCATATATATATATATATATATATAGTCATCCGCAGACAGATCTGTTTCGCTGTATAACCGCTCATCAGTACGGTTAGACTCCGACTGTTTTTTAACCCAAGATTGAAACCCGACCGAATTGGCGTCAATTCTATGGGCGCTCGGTAGAAGAAGGCACACTTTTTAGCGTGTACATTATCCTTATTCCATTTGTAAACGAGTTATTACGCGGCCTAGGTTTCTACCATGAGCGGTGTCTTCAGGCAATTTGCAATAACTGATTTTACCGTTTACCGTTTTTTTTTTTTTGTGGGGAGATTTTTTAAAAGAACGCTCAGTTAACGGTGTTTTTTTAATTTTTTATTTTTTTGAACTTTCAAAGAATTAATTAAATTCGGACGTTCAAAACTTCTCTGCCACGTGAGCGTTCGTAAAAAAAAGAATGAAAAACACCGTCACGTGAGCGTTCTTTAAAAAAAAGAAGGTAAACGGTAAAATCAGTTATTGCAAATCACCTGAAGACACCACATGGTAGAAACCTTGGCCGCGTAATAACTCGTTTACAAATGGAAAATATTCAAAGTTTCTATGATATAATTGTATTGAACACTTTTTAATACACATAGGCACTTGTCTAATCTTTTTATGACCCAAAAAATAATTTAACAATCAATCAATCAATATATATATATATATATATATATATATATATGCCTTAATAAATATACATATTCTCCTACGTCGCTCAAAAATTGCACCGAGTCGTGTCATCGACGTATAACAATATATTTATTAACATTAAGCACTGTTTTATGAGCACCTGAATACTAATATCATATAGGCGTGTACGCTCATATGTATATTTCTTAATTCTCGGAAATATATATATATATATATATATATATATATATTGTAATGGTTGTTAGAATGGTTTATAAAAGCATGGTATCACTACACAAAACATTTTCGCGTTTCGGAGCTACGTGTGCCCCTCATCTGGTGATAAGTTGAAATGATAAATAAATGGTGAAAACGATTTATTTTTGGTAATACGATATATAAATGAATGTGGGATGGGTGTTTAGTATGACTTAGTATGATTTATCACCAGATGAGGGGCACACGTAGCTCCGAAACGCTAAAATTTTTGTGTAGTGATACCATGCTTTTATAAACCATTGTAACAACCATTACAATATAAAGCTCTACGTTGTATCGAGCACTCTTTATAAAAGTAAATGCATGGACAGTGTGTTTAAAACCTACGTTTTATATAACTTTCTTACAATATATATATATATATATATACCGAAGAATATACGGTATTCTTGTTGTCAAATTCTAAAAATTGTACTTGCTCCAGCTGATGATTACATATTTTTTACCCGAACGTATATTTCATTTATTTATTTTTGCTTTATTTCCTTTTGCTTTAAAATAAATCTGAAAATTCCTGAAAAATCAAGAATTTTTATTTTCTATCCTTTCTCACGATTTCCTTTCCTTTTTTCTTTTTTAGGTAAGTCCCAACAACTTGTTTCCTGTTTGGTCTTATTTCCGGTAAGAAGGATTTCATTTCTAGTCTCATTTCCGGTAGAGGAATATTTCATTTTTGCAATGTAACTTCAATTAGTACATGTCGTCTTTGATTCAAGGCCGTTACTGGGAATATTTTGCCACATCAGTAGCGAACATTAAGAAATCATCAAAATCAGTAGTTTTTGCTCAGTCATAACAAAAGAAATTCTAATACAGTGACTTAAATAAATGATAAATGCTTCGAAGTATGAAGATTTTAGAAAAACAGCATTATACCATGTTTTAATTCTTAATATCTTTTATATTTTTCACTCAATGAGAATAATTACAAGACCTCATCTGAGTAATATACACAAACATAAGTTTTTGGTTCACAATATTATAGTGCTAATGGCGAAAGAGGTCTGCCAAAAGTTTTGCAAAGTATTAAGAAACAGAAATATTTCGTTAGAAACAAAGAAGAGTGTACTGAACTATTTCGAAATATCAGTCATCTTATGTCAATAAAGGCCGGGCAATCTCTTCGCAGATGAAGAATAGATTTGAAGAAATATGATTCTGCAGAAGGATGTTGGGGATATCAGAGTCTAAACATGTTATGCACGACGACGATTTAGAGAAAATAGACACTAAAATGGATATACTTAAAATTATAAGACACCTAATGAGGAAAGCGGGTATGGAAAATTTGATACACACAGGGCAAAATAACACAAAATTAAAAAAATCATATCACTTACTTAGCGAGCTTGTGTAAATGTATGGCAGAACATGAGGTAGCATATATATATATATATATATATATATATATATATACATTAGAAATTTTTTTAGATATTATACAATTTCATGAGTAATAGGTTTTACGCATGCTGAACTTGCTGCTTGTCAGACCCATTGAAGAACAACAAGGTCAGGATGCGAAATCCGTATTACCTATGAAATTGTAGAATATCTAAAAAAGATTTTCTAAATTTTATTACTCTGTTAAATTAAATGAATAAATTTAACATTGAGTTCTTTTGAGTTCGCCTCTATTGGAATTTACCGGACTTATATACCAAGTATTCTACGTTATATATATATATATATATATATATATATTAAGCGCTACAAAGGACAGGAGAGTGTGGAGAACCATGATCGATAACGTCATGAAGAGACACGGCGCACAAAATAATATTTTTAACCTTTCTTCCTTCTTTTCTCTTTTCATTTGTCCTTTGCTTAAGGTTCTCCACATCTACCTGTATTTTGTTCCTCTCTCAAAACTTGCTCGCTCATATTCTACCAGGAGGAAAATTGTCAAAATGAGACCTACGTATGCAGAGGGCATTGAAATAGTGAAAAATATCTTCCAAAAGTTGTTATGAATTGGGTGTTTATCGTTTCATAACTAAAATGCCTTAATTTACAGTATAATTCAGGGTCCGTGGACGAATGTGTGTGTGTGTGTGTGTGTGTGTGTGGTTTTACACGGAGAACATTACAACATAGGTACATACAGAATCGGTCCCAAGTTACCGGGTTGTGTGTCCCAACAATCAAGGCAGGAGAATATCCATTTGTTCTTAACCGTTGACGGCCATATTACAGGTCTGTTTTTAAATGTTGCGCGTCTCACTTTTGAATGTTGGGTTGATCACTTGACTCGCGTGGACCCACTTTCAGGGGTGAAAATGGAGGTACTCTGTTTTGGAACAGGCAAAGGTTATTTCCTTTGGAATATATTTTTATTCGCCCTAACAAAAGTCTAAACAATTTTTTTAAAAAAATGAAAAATCTCTTTAAAAATGGACTCCTCAAGTGACAATGTAACATACTTCCTCCATCATAATAGCAGTGATACTGACCATTTTCCTCTTAGATTCAGAAGATAATTATGACAGCAAAGAAGTGATATTCGCGAAGAATGCTGAGAATTCAATGAACCTGCAACGAGAAAGTTTTAAGGTAAATGGAAACAGAAAGGAAACAAAGTTAGAATCAGAAATAGATTCTTGAAACATCGGGAACATGTAATGAGGAAAGAAGGCTTGAAGAATTTGACGCATATTTATAAAAATGGCATTCAAATGTTCTTAAATCGTATGGCCATTTTGACAGGTCAAATTAGTATCCATCTCATCAGCGAAACTAAAACATTATGGAAAATACATTTATGGAAAATACATTTATTTGTGTGTGTGTGTGTGTGTGTGTGTGTGTGTGTGTGTGTGTGTGTGTGTGTGCGTGTGTGTGTGTGTGTGCGCGCGCACGCGCGTGTGTGTGAAAACAAGAAGCTTAAAAGCCAGTTTTGTTTAGGATATTTTAATATTTTAATTTTTTCAACTAGACAGATTGCACCTGTCTTTAGAGGAAAAAGGTGGGTAGCAGATCATTGCTACCAGAACCTGTTAGATCTGCCATGTTGATGACAGTAACGAAAAAGGATACAATAAATACAGTAAAATAAAAATGAAAATAAGGAAGAAATAGGTCAGAAGAAATGACGGACTTCGAAGGCCTCTTTTAAAGGGCCACGAATAATGTTAATATCAAATTAAACTGGTTAAACATAACTTAAGATAAAAATTAAAACGATAGAACGAGAAGGAAAACAGACCGAAGAAAGGGAAGTTATTATATAATACATTCAATAATATATTTGATAAGACGAATTGAAACAACTATTTTAAGGAATGTTAATTTTAGTTTAATTATTAAGAAGTTTGAATTCAAATCTATGACTACATTTGCTTATAAATCCTTTCCGGAAGTTTAAAAGCCAGTTTTAGGATATTTTAATTTTTTCTGCTAGACATAGATATTTATATCAGTCTATTGCATCTTTACCGCCAAGGCGGATTTTTTCGGATTTATGACCAATATATATATAAATATAAGAAAAATATTAATGAAATAAATATATTTTATAATATATAATTTGAATTTTTTTGTATATAATTTTAGTGAAACAAAATACTAGTATTAAACCTGATGAAATTAATGTAATGAATATGATTAATGATAATCCTTGTTAATCTGTATTATAGCATTTTACATGATGACAATAGGTACATAAAAGTTATTCTAAACTTTAAGCTAATAAGAGTTGCCAGTTAGCTAGCTTCGGCAGTCTTTCACGAATTTTAGACCTACATACGGCATATAAGACGCAGGAGAATTTTAAAAGATATTTTTAGTAAAAAGTGCGCCTTATATGTCGTCAAATGCGGAGTTCGTTTTTAAGGCTTTAATCATTGCAGGTTATTTAAAACCAAAAAGTATTTTTAGATTGTAAGAATTTTTTCCATAATAAGGATTTAGTGATATAATTCTGACTAATTAACCCACATCTAGGTGGGAAAAGGGTGGATTCCAACCTTTCCCAATTGTATTTACGTGTAAATGAATATAACGAACTCGACTGGAATTAGAACTCGGCTCTCCGATTAAGAACTCCGAGAAGTTATCCATTACAACATTCGAGTTACCCATCTAGATACTGATCAGGCTCAATTTTGCTTAACTTCGGTGGTCGAATAGGAACCGGTTTTTCACCATAGTAAGGCCATATGACTTTATTGTAGGTATTATGTTTTTGGTATAATTGTATTTCCTTAAGTTTGGAGTTTAAGTTTTGTTTAACGGCATATCAGCCTTTCTGGGTTAGTTAATGCAAAAAAATGTGGGAATTTAAGGTTGATTTTTTTAATGTTCGGTTATAGGGATATGGTTGATTTAGTCAGATTTTGATGAAATTTTTTTTTTATTTATTTTTATTTTAGACATCTTGTACATAGTTTTATACTTCGTGATAAACGCTTGTTTTATAGATATAGATTTTGTTGATTGATCTATTGTGCATTGATTGATTTACCGTATTTAGTAACATATAAGACGCACGTACCTCAATTTCCGTGAAGTAAATCAAAAAAAATTAATAATCAGTAAAATTATTAGTAAATTGTACACTTGGTTAAACAAGCTATGATTACGATTAAACGAAAAACAATAAGTAAAATAGAAAACGAGTCTATAAAAAACTTTATTATATTCAAAGGTAAGAATTTATTGCGTATAATTTTAATGAAACTGGGAACTAATATTAAACGTGATGAAATTAATATAATCAATATTATCAATGATAACACGTTTAATCTGTATAAATTAAATAATGACAATAGGTATATGAAAGTTTTTTTCTAAAGTCTAAGCTAATAAGAGTTGCCAGGTAGCTAGCTTCGGCCGAATTTTAAACCTACATTTGGCATATAAGACGCAGGTGAATTTTAAAAGATAATTTTAGTAAAATGTGCGCCTTATATGTCGTCAAATGCGGTAAATAAAATGGCGTCAAATTCACGCTAATTTACTGAGAAAATATCAGCAGAATGAAAATTACAAAAGTAAAAGATCTAAAAATAAACATTGGATTTGACTTATCGAGCAGCTAATTTGAAAATCAAGAGCAGATAACTTTCGATTTTCTTCAACTACCGTTAAGTATCGCTGTCAAACGCGCTACCCAATAATTTCGATCATCTGCTGCCAGCATTTACACGCAATTCACAAATGAATGTCAACTTGAATTAATGCTGTGATCAAAGATGTGGATGATGCCAAACGAATAATTATGTTAAATGCATAAGGAATAAAATGATATATAAATAAGCGGGACAAAATGTTCGAATTCACACACATTCACAGAGAAAACGAAATTAAAAATTGTATAAAATAAGAGATCTTTCCAAAAGAAAAGCGTCAGTTATTTTTTAGGATATGAGTATCAGTTAAGTGCCATACGTGATACACGCTTGGGCGATCATGTCTCTTTCGAGACATGACTGACTGGGCAGAAGATTATCCCGCAGTAGGTTGCCATTGCTTTCTGCGGTAGACTGGTTGCAACCAAGGCTATAGAACCCAATCTGTCCTGTTATTTGACTCATAGCTAGAGGGGGAAGAGATGCATTATATTATTAAGTTGTAATTAGTGGGGGATCAGTTTATTACTTCACAACAATAGAAAACTGATCCCCCCACTTTATGACCATAGAAGTCTTAATCATATTTCCAACTATTCTATTTCAGTCAGTCAGTTAAGTGCCATACGTGATACACGCTTGGGCGATCATGTCTCTTTCGAGACATGACTGACTGGGCAGAAGATTATCCCGCAGTAGGTTGCCATTGCTTTCTGCGGTAGACTGGTTGCCGACCAAGGCAAGAGCTATAGAACCAAATCTGTCCTGTTATTTAACCCATAACTGGAAGGAATAGACGTATTAATGCCTTTCCCAAGTGTATTTGCGCGTAAGTGAATACAATGGATTCAACTGGAATTCGAATTCGGCTCCCCGATTTCTCGTTCCGAGCCGATATCCACTGTACCACAACGCACATCCTAGGACATGAGTATACTATATAGAAAAACACTATTTGGATCACTGTGTCGTGCCATGATGTTTTTTCCCCTGAATTCATCTTGCATCAGCCATCAACCATCCGTCCGTGCATGGAATACTGCTGTCATATATGGTCAGGCGCCCCAGCAGTTCAACTCAGTGTTCTCGACAGGCTCCAAAGGAGAATCAGTAATGTGATAGGTACCGACTTGGCGGCTCGACTCCAACCAATTTTATCACCGTCGGGATGTGGCTTCTCTCTGTCTGTTCTATAAATATTTTCACGGCTTCTGCTCCGACAAACTTAAGTTAGACGGATATAAATATCCATGTTAGATCTCACCTGACGGTCACGTGAGGTAGAGAGTATGATTGACCTGCGCGCTAAACCTGGTTTGCCGATATATTGAGTTAGATCTCAAGCTATAGTAGCAACAACCTTTCTTTTAATGTTCTGGATGAACATGATAAGTCGGATGAGACCGGCAAATGTATTACAGTGTTACTCAATGGTTTAGAATAGACGTCAAACTCGGGTAGTGCTCTTTACTGCTCTTTTCCACAAGAGAATCTTGTGCTCCCTGATCGTATTCGTTCCCAACTGGAAGCTAATCATGCACAGATACTGTAAATTCACACCGTCATTGAATCTTACACGAACATTACGACCTAAGAGAACCAGATCAGGGGGCTGTTAGCCAAGTGGACGATGAATGACCATTAGGTGACTGGCGTTGATATGAAAGTATTCTTTCGTGGGGTGTAGTGTTCGTCGCAGTATAGAGTAAAGATCTTATCGCATGCAGTACTGCGTAGAAATTCCCACTGAGATTCAGATTTCTAGAAGCCAAGATCAGTGTGACGTGTTTTCAGTTGATTCCATTGACCATTCTCTTTGGAGTTTTTTTTTTATTCATAGCTATACTCAAATCAGTGAAGTACTCATGGAGTCAGTCAGTTAAGTGTTATACGTGATACACGCTTGGGCGATCATGTCTCGAAAGAGACATGACTGACTGGGCAGAAAATTATCCCGCAGTAGGTTGCCATTGCTTTCTGCGGTAGACTGGTTGCTAGCCAATGCTATAGATTCCAATCCAAGCTTATCTATTGCGAGTTCATCATCGTCTAACATCTGCAATATACCCAAACTATTTTCGAAAAAAATAAATCTGCTCTTCGCAGGGTCTTTGGTTTGATATTTTATTTTTTCCAAAGGATATCAAAGTTTTTGAATAAGATCAAACACTTGACAATAGCTAAGTGCGAGTCCACGCAAGCATTCCGAAAAAATTTTATTTTTATTTAACGTCATTGAAGAAAATGTCACTCTATTAGACGAGACGCACGCTTCTGAAACGGCAATTACCGCCGTTTTGAATCAGGCCGGCCGTAGTACCTTTCTTTTTACGATCCATAACGCCGACTGTACGGAAAGTACGCTTCGGTAGAAAAGAAGGCTTCAGCTATTATAAGCGCTGTATAAAAGGTCTCACTACTTATCTGGTCGACGCTTTATCATCATTACGAACCAGCTGTCGGCGAACTTCATGGTTAATACTAAGAGACCTAGCAAAACTTTTCTAAAATGTATAAGATCCAGAGATGGAACTGAAAACTATTTATAACCAGGGAAATATAATTTACCTGCTGATACACTCTCACGGGTTCATTGTGACACTGTCCTACACTAAAAGTCCTCACCCAGGTAATACGAGGTTAATCCACTTCATCAAATTCAGGAATCTATCTTAGTCTAAAGAAGATGTAAAAAAACAAAACAAAATATGATGTATTCACTGTCCCGTTTATGCATGATGGCAATCACATTTCTACAAAATTGAAAAAGCTTGTCTGATAAAGGCTAGACAACCAATGGAGAGAATCGGTATAGATTTTAAGGAACTCGCAAAACCGTTATATGTTAACAATAAGAGACAAGTGCTCTCAACTTTCTTTTTTACTTGATCCAATGTGACAAATGGTAATTAAATGCTTAAAACAGATTTTAACCGTATACTCCATAAAATGGTATAAGTATGTGCGTTGTGGTGTAGTGGATATCGACTCGGAACGACAACTCGGGGCTTCGAGTTCAAGTTGAATTCCTTGCATTCGATTACGCAAAACTACGCTTGGGAAAGGTATTAGTCCGTCCCTTCTCTCCGGTTGTGGGTTTTATTTTTCCTTCGTAGACGAGCGAAATAAAGGATCCAGAATTGCCAGTGTCCATTAGATCTGTGGCCTCATTTTGGCCACTCAAAGCGTACACCGTAACCTGTTTTAATAAACTAGGTAGCCTAATGGTCGCTAATATATAAGATTGAATCAATGAGGTTGCTGAAGTACCAACCGACATACTCTCGAAAAGTGTCTCATTTTTCTGCAATTGTGACACATGCCCTCTCTAACCGGGTACACTTTACGACTGAGACATGATCTACCATAAAAATAACATTTAGCGATATTTAAGGCGCACACATCAACGACAAATGGATCTTTGTTTTCTGATATTATGGTTTAGAACTCAGACGGTTTTGTTTTCTAAAAGACGCTGTCTTTTATTACAGCAATAAGTGGATAATTCCGGAATTTTCGAGTGAAATTCATGCTTATGACAATAATAAAGATATATAGCGACTGAGATTTGTGTTTAACAAGTTAACTTTTGCAATATTCAGGGAGACTTCCAAACAGGACTTTATTAAAAAAAAATTGATGTCTTTATTAAAAAAAAAAAAAACTAAGTGGAATTATTTTGTTGCATCTGGAATATGGATAAAATGCAGATGTTTCAATTTTAACTGACCACTCCTTTCCAGCATTATCAGTCTCTGGACGAGAACGTATCCAGCTATTCAGAATATATCGCGAACAGTTTGAGTGACTAATCACCTCTGACCTTAGTGTATGAATACTTTTCCCCGCACTTGACTCAGTCGACGGTAAATCGTCATCGAGTGAGCTTGTATACGGCCTGAACAGGTCATTCACATTGCTCGAACAGGTAGATTCTTCACATCTTCACAGGGAATTTGGCAACATTTGTTGTATCCAAGTCAGTCAATATCTTACAAGTCGAGATTATGAAGAATGAAACTGGGCAGTTGATGCTTAATCCCGAAAGAGGATTTTCAGATTGATTTAAAGAAGGAAGCATAAGCTGGAATTAATCCTTCAACTTCCGAGATGTCTAAACTGATGGTTCCTAAGATATCATTTCTCCTCAATATTTGACAGTTGGATGTTTTTTGGTTATATCTTGTATATACAACTGAAATCAATAAAGGTTTTGAAATACTCGTTTAATGGGTCCTCGTCGCATTTCTGGTTGCATAATACACACACACACACACACACACACACACACACACACACACACACACACACGCATATATATATATAAATCTAAACTTATTTATAAATGAAACTTTGTCTCTCTGTGAGTGTGTGTCTCTCTCTCTCTCTCTCTCTCTCTGTGTGTGAGTGTGTGTGTGTGTGTGTGTGTGTGTGTGTGTATCCGTTACTTATAAACTCCGAAACGGCTGAACGGATTTTCTTGAAAATTTACACAGTTGTACTATAAGCGTCTGCAAGTGTTCATAGCTAGGTTTTGTGTCGAGGTACCCCCGATAAATATCGAAAATCGATAATCGAAAAAATCACGTTATAGAAGGCGTGGTCCGATTTTAATCAAATTTGATACACTCATAGACAAAGACATAAGAAAGGATATTCAGAAGTTTCAAGGTTGCAGTTCTTACAATAGTGCAGAAAATTTGATATCGATACCAGGAAATCAAAATTTGACTTACATCCATTCATTTTTCTTTTCGTCTACGGTTTCGCTTTAACTGGAAACAACTATTGCTTTTTAGTCTTTCGTGCCAACGTCCAAAGAGTCTGAGCTCCAGGACAAGGGATTAGTTTTAAAGCTTTCATTACACCCGAGCAACGCCGGGCTATACTGCTACTATATATATATATATATATGATATCATCAGTAAAAACATGTTTGCTGAATAAAATGGCCTGAAGACCCGTTTACATATATTACATCATTTATGTTTTAAATATGTATTATTTCGTTATAATTGCGCCTTTTTCGAAGGAAGCCATTTGTTGTGGTTCCTTAAAAAACGCTGAAAATAGTTTGAGTTTTGAAAGGCAGCAGCCATAAAGCGATGGCAGGATAGTCCACCATACAATGAACGTCATCAAATATTACAAAATGTATAACAATGACAAGCAGAACAGAGAGAGAATCAACAATGAAAACTCATCAAATTAACTTGACTGATTTTGATGACGTGGACAAAAGCACTGAAGAATAATTGCAACTGCGCATCGGACAATCAATAGACTTTCTTTTTCTTTTTTTTTTTTTCAGGTGAAATAGACATTTGATTTATTTGACTTTTGTTGTTCTTTTTTTTCTTCATACAATTTTAGTTTATTATTTACGGTTACGTTTTATTATTTTTTTCATTTTCTGGGTTCCATTTTTGTTTTCATGATTTTCTGTTTTCCTTTATTAAATTAGTTTTCTTTTTTTCAATCTTGTCATTATTTCTCTCTTGTCTTTCTTTCTTGTCTTTCTTTCTTGTCTTTCTTTCTCGCTTGTTTTTCTTTCTTTCTTTCTTTCTTGTCTTTCTTTCTCTCTTGTCTTTCTTGTCTTTCCTTCGCTCTTTCTTGTCTTTCTCTCTTGCCTTTCTCTCTTGTCTTTCTTTCTCTCTTGTTCTTTTTATCTCTTGTCTTTCTTTCTCGCTTGTCTTTCTTTCTTTCTTTCTTTCTTTCTCTCTTGCCTTTCTTTCTTGTCTTTCTTTCTTGTCTTTCCTTGGCTCTTGTCTTTCTTTCTCGCTTGTCTTTCTTTCTTTCTTTCTTTCTTTCTTTCTTGTCTTTCTTTCTCTCTTGTCTTGTTTTTCTTTCTTGTCTTTCCTTCTCGCTTGTCTTTCATTCTTGTCTTTCTTTCTCTCTTGTCTTTCTTTCTTGTCTTTCTTTCTTGTCTTTCCTTAGCTCTTGTCTTTCTTTCTCGCTTGTCTTTCTCTCTTTCTTTCTTTCTTTCTTGTCTTTCTTTCTCTCTTGTCTTTCACTCTTGTCTTTCTTTCTTGTCTTTCCTTAGCTCTTGTCTTTCTTTCTCGCTTGTCTTTCTTTCTTTCTTTCTTTCTTTTCTTTCGTTCTCTCTTGTCTTTCTTTCTTGTATTTTTTCTTGTCTTTCCTTCGTTCTTGTCTTTCTTTCTCTCTTGTTCTTTTTATTTCTTGTCTTTCTTTCTCGCTTGTCTTTCTTTCTTGTCTTTCTTTCTCTCTTGTCTTTCTCTCTTGTTTTTCTCTCTTGTCTTTCTTTCTCTCTTGTTCTTTTCATCTCTTGTCTTTCTTTCTTGCTTGTCTTTCTCTCTTGTCTTTCTTTCTCTGTTGTCTTCCTTTTCCTTTCCTACTTTCTTCTGTTCTTTTTAAATTCTCTCATTACTTTTATCTTCATATTTTCTTTTAAATTTTTTCCTCTATTTTACTTTTCTCTTCTTTTATTTTTTCTCTTTTCATTCTTTCTCATTTCGTTATTTTTGTTTTTTTCTTTCTCTCTTTTTCTTTTTCTTTTACTTTTCTTTTCTTTTTTTTTAACTTTTCTCTTTTTTCTTTGTCTATTTCCTTACTTTTATCACCTATTTCCTTCTTTCATTTCTCTTTCTCTTTGTCCTTTTTAGCGTTTCTTTCTTTTTGCTGTTATCCCTCTCCACCTTTTGTCCAATTTTCTTTTTCACGCTTTTCCCATTCAGTTTTTCTTGTTGATTTTTTACTCCTTTGTTCGTTTTTCGTTAATATATTTTTCTGTGTAGATTTTCCTCATTTTTTTTTACATTCCTTCTTTGCATATTCAAGTTTTATTTCTCTGCATTTACATTATTTTAGTTTTCTGTATACTTTTCCTTTTCTTAACCGCTTTTATTCACAGTAGATACGAATATATTGATCGATCTTGAGTTTTTCAATTCTTAATTTGGTCAATAAATCATTTGTATTATATGTCGTCTCTCAATACAACAATAAATTAAGCCATCGACTCCTGAATACTCCTCCCATATTCTTACAACCTCCAGAAATTTAAATGCAATGTCAATACTCATCTACTAACCACTTGACTCTAGCCCTTCCCCCACCCAGTATATCCTTCCCTTTCTCTCCCCCCTTGCAACTGTCATTACACCTGCATTTTCATCTTTCTATTGCTTCTTTCTCATTGGTTTGTAATCCTTTTCTCCCTCCTCTAATTAATTTTCTTTCAGATATGTAGCCCTCCGCACATCAGTGGCATTTACACCTTGCCCAGGGTGAAAGCATTTAAAAAAAAAAACTTATAAGATTCATAAAGCATTTAAGAAAAGCTAGTTACATATCGTGGTACGAATGTTAGCAACATCAATTCGTGTGTGTGGGGAATTCGATCTTTTATGTTTTACAACTGTCGATTTCTGCTAAATAAATCAGAATGCGATATTATATATATATATATATATATATATATATATATATATATATATATATAAGCGACAATGTATGTCTATTATGTTTAATCATGAGCCGTTCTAAACATCGTATTTTGGCTTTAATTTCAGTTGAAAATAAAGACAAAAAGTCTCCAACATAATTGATTAAACATAACAGACATTCATTGTGTCTTATAATTAACAGTATATGTTTAGAAAATTATCTGCTGCCTCGATACACTAACTATATATATCGACTCAGAATGAGACATCGGAGAGCCGAGTTCAAATTACAGCAAATTCGTTGCATTCACTTACGCACAAATACACTTGGGAGAGTTATTAATCCGTTACTTCTCCCTCAAGCTATGGGTTAAATAACAGGTCATATTAGGTTCTTTAGCTTTTGTTGGCAACCAGTCTAACGCAGAAAGAAATGGCAACCAACCGCGGGAAAATGTTCTGCCCAGTCTTTTTGATCGCACAAGCGTGTATTACGTATGGCACTTAACTGACTTTTATATATGTAATACATACATAAGCATACACACACGTACGTACATACATACATATACATATATCTACATGAATATATACATATTTTTTTTCCTTTTCATTTGCAAACGAGTTATTACATGACCTAGGTTTCTACCATGAGTGGTGGCTACAGGCGATTTTAAATAACTGATTTTGCCGTTTACCGTTTTTTTTAGTTTTTCTATTTTTAAAAAACGCTATTGTAATGGTGTTTTTTTTTTGTTTGTTTTTTAACTCTTACGTGGCAGGGAATTTTTTGAACGCGCAATTTTTAAAATTACAAGGAATTATGACGTTTTCAGATTTTTTTTTTTTTGCTGCACTTAGTCATAATGAAAGCAAGGAAATTATGACTAAGTGTAACCATACTAAACAAAAAACTCTTAGGTTCATACAACCATAGATGGAAATGCCATAATTCCTTGTAATCTTAAAAATTGCGCGTTTAAAAATTCCCTGCCACGTGAGCGTTCAAAAAAACCCCATTACATGAGCATTCTTAAAAAAAAATTTAAAAAAAAGGTAAGCCGTAAACGGTTATTGTATTTAACAAGGAAAATATAACTACAAGAGTGGCAGTAAGCCACGCCTACCTGGCGAGCTGCTCCTGGAACTACTGTATTTACTAGCCTTCCGTAAAATCAGTTATTCCGTAAAATATAATGTTATTATATTTTTTCCGTAAAATCAGTTATTGCAAATCGCCTGAAGACACCACTCATAGTAGAAATCTAGGTTGCGTAATAACTGGTTTACAAATGGAAAATATTCAAAATCTATAATACACTACAGACTTTTAGCATGTATATTATCACTATACACGCCCGATAGCCAGAGTGCTCTAATTCATTAGTGAATGAGCGATACGTACATGCCAGGGTAGCTACTGTTTTTCAAAGTCTACCATTCTTCCAGAGTGCTCAATCAGGGTGTGAGAGCGTATATTCGTCATTAACAAAAAGAAAACTAACATTTTGCTGAGTTCACACCAACAGATACTAAATGCAAAATATGTACTATTTAGGAAATGAGACGTTTATCTCTCGATTGTAATAAACAATTTCTGGGGTAATAGTCGATGGTTAATATAAATGTTCGGTTAAAATCTGTTCACACCAAAAATTGCTACATGCAATATTTATCTTCTAAGAAAACAGTATTCACTACATTTCTAACAAAAAGAAATATAAATTATATCTGAACTCGTAGTAAAGATTTGGTTGGGGGGCCCTTTTTTTATGAGATTCATAAAATTAAGTTTGTTAAACCACGAACTGGAAATACCAGAATCAAGCAAGTACAAAATTTTTAATTTTTGGGAAATTTTAACAAAACACCGAAGCCTTGAGGCACATTATGACAAATATGACTTTCAAAAGCTAAGTAAAAAAAAGATAACATTTCCGTTTAAAACAAATGAGTGCTAAGCTCTTATATGAAATCGGTTTTCTTTTTTCATGACAGTGAATGCTGAACAATTTCATTGTAGTTGAAGTCTGGAGGGAAGAAATATGTAGTCCTTCAGAAGAATACTGATAACATGCATGTACGTAACGAGGAAATTTTAAAATAAATAGTAGGAAAAAGACATTTGTGCCTGGAATGAAAAAGCGACAGTTAAAATTTCTATGGCATATAATGCGGAAAGAGGCCTGGGAGAATTTAACTCTCACAAAACATACTAAAGTCAGTGAGTAACTTGTGGGCGCGTACCCACTGACACTTATGGACTCTTCCAGTCATTATTTAAACCATAAGATTTATACTCTCAGGGCAGTAGTTCCAGTCGGCATTTGCCACTGTTACTATGACACTGTCAGTTCTCTGCCTCCGAGCAGAGAGCACAAACCCAGTCGTGGTTCCGCCGAAGGGTAGAACCACGACTCGGTAAAAATAGACAGACATATTTTTGGCCCGGCTATATGGCCGGGAATACCCACATTAAAATGACCATGTGTCACATCCAGCCTTGCGTGGGAAGGCTAGTAAATACAGTAGTTCCAGTCGGCATTTGCCACTGTTACTATGACACTGTCAGTTCTCTGCCTTTGGGCAGAGAGCACAAACCCAGTTGTGGTTCCGCCGAAGGGTAGAACCACGACTCGGTAAAAATAGACAGACATATTTTTGGCCCAGCTATATGGCCGGGAATACCCACATTAAAATAACCATGTGTCACATCCGGCCTTGCGTGGGAAGGCTAGTAAATACAGTAGTTCCAGTCGGCATTTGCCGCTGTTACTATGACACTGTCAGTACTCTGCCTTCGGGTAGGGGGCGCTCTCTGCCTACGAGCAGAGAGCACAAACCCAGTCGTGGTTCCGCCGAAGGGTAGAACCACGACTCGGTAAAAATAGACAGACATATTTTTGGCCCGGCTATATGGCCGGGAATATCCACATTAAAATGACCATGTGTCACATCCGGCCTTGCGTGGGAAGGCTAGTAAATACAGTAGTCCCAGCCGGCATTTACCGCTGTTACTATGACACTGTCAGTTCTCTGCCTTCGGGCAGAGAGCACAAACCCAGTCGTGATTCCGCCGAAGGGTAGAACCACGACTCGGTAAAAAATAGACAGACATTTTTTTGGCCCGGCTATTTAGCCGGGAATACCCACTATAAAATGACCATGTGTCACATCCGGCCTTGCGTGGGAAGGCTAGTAAATACAGTAGTCCCAGCCGGCATTTACCGCTGTTACTATGACACTGTCAGTTCTCTGCCTTCGGGCAGAGAGCACAAACCCAGTCGTGGTTCCGCCGAAGGGTAGAACCACTACTCGGTAAAAAATAGACAGACATTTTTTTGGCCCGGCTATTTGGCCGGGAATACCCACTATAAAATGACCATGTGTCACATCCGGCCTTGCGTGGGAAGGCTAGTAAATACAGTAGTTCCAGGAGCAGCCCGCCAGGTAGGCGTGGCTTACTGCCACTCTTGTAGTTATATTTTCCTTGTTAAATACAATTTGCTAAACTTATCATCCGTTGTCCGAGTTATTTTGTGGCTATCGGATCCACATTATAACTTACCAATTAAGTTAAATGAATGGCAAAGCAGGGAATTGGGAAGATAGTGAAGGGAAAAAACGTACTAGAAGACACAAAGAATAAGATGTTGTGCACGGCCAGGGTTGCCTTCGCCTTGAAAGGACACAGTAGAGATTTTGTAGACATCATCTCTAGCTTGTTGTACCGTATATTGCTCTAGAATAATCACAGATCTAAAGAGAATTAAGCAAAATTAAATATAATCTGCTCGGATGAGCTTAAGTCACTGATGCCTCCTCAACAGGTGTTTACCCGTGCAACCAGACTGGCAACTGGGTCCCACCCATTCACAGTCAGGTTAGCCAAATGCAGACGACAATTCTACTTCTGCAGCTTCCTCTCTCGCACTTCCCGCCTGTGGAACTCACTCCCGTATTCTTGCTTTCCTGACGGCTACAACCTCCAGAAATTTAAATGCAAAGTTAATACTCATCTACTAACCACTGGCCTCTCTCCCCACCCCTGTATAACCTTCCCTTTCTCTCCACCTATGTATCTGTCATCGCACCTGCTTTCTCAGCTTTCTATTGTTCCTTTCTAACTAGCTTGTACTCCTCACTCTTTTTTGATTAATCTTTTTACATTTATGTAACCCCCTGCACATCAGTGGCGTTTCTGCCTTGCTCGGGGTGAAATGATTAAAAAAAAAATTTAAAAAAATAATTCCAATCAATATTATTATTACCTGCGATATAACGGGTTCAAATAGTTTTTAAATGATGGTGGTGTTAATAGGGATGATCATGGCAATCCCAAACAAATAACGGATTTTTATTTTGAAATATGCGTTGTCGGTAATGGATATCGGGTCGGAATGAGAATTCAGAAAGCCGAGTTTGAATTCCAGATGAATTCCTTGCATTCACTTACCCTCAACTACCCTTTGAGGAAATTATTAATCCGTCTTTTCTCCCTCCAGGTATGGGTTGAATAGTAGGTCAGATTGGGCTCAATAGCTATTAGTTGGAAACCACAGAAAGTAAATGCAACCTACTGCGGCAAAATCTCTTGCCTAGTCAATCATGTCTCGAAAGAGACATGATCACTCAATCGTGTATTAGGTATGACACTTACCTGACTGATATGGATAAAAGAATTGAATAGCAGCACAGATTGGGTCCTATATGCTTGGTTGGCCACTGGTCTTCAGCAGGAATTGCAACTTACCGCCTGAAAATCTTCTGCCGAAGCAGTCATGCTACGAATGTAACATCGCTCGAGCCTGTACCTCGGATGTCAATTAACTGACTGACTGAGGTTGAAATTATGGACAAAAATCGTTCTTAAATTATCAAACGACGTCTAATAATTGATATAAAGTTTTTTAAAATATATCTTATTTTATTCTGAAAACTATAAATAGATCTAAACTTATATAATAAATGGAACTTTGTGTGTGTGTCTGTGTGTGTCCGTTTTGTGTCGAGGTACCCCCAATAAATATCGAAAATCGATAATCGAAAAAATCGGGTTATAGGAGTGGTCTGATTTTAATCAAATTTGATACACTCCTAGACAAAAACATAAGAAACGATATTCAGAAGTTTCAAGGTTGCAGTTCTTACAATAGTGCAGAAAATCGATAATATATATATATATATATATATATATATATATATATATATATAGGCAAGATGTTTGTGTGTGTGTCTGTTTATCTGCTTGTATGTCTGTATTTATTTCAGTCCTTTTATTTTAGTTTTTGCTTCGGGTTTGGCTCTAACTAGGTATAATTGTAGTTCTTAGTCTCAGCCATGATGCCATTTACTCAGAGGACTTATTTAGCCTTCAAAATTCAGTTTACGACGAAAAAAACATATTTGATATCGATACAAGGAAATCAAAATTTGACTTACATACATTCATTTCTCTTTCAGTCTACGGTTTCGTTTTAACTGAAAACAACTATTGCTTTTTAGTTTTTCGTGCCAACGTCCAAAGAGTCTGAGCTCCAGGACCATGGATTAGTTTTAAAGCTTTCATTACACCCGAGCAACGCCGGGCTATACTGCTAGTATAAAATAAGAGAGGCCAACAACAATCATTGTCAACTATCTCAACTTCCCCTGTCTCTTTTCCCCTCTATCTGGCCTGTTAATATCAGGTTTGCCAAGCCCCCTTCTTCATTGCATGTCCCAGAAACTTTAGCTGTCACTTCCTGATGCTCAGTATCAATTTCTTTTTCGTTTCCATCTTTTCCAATGCCTCATCATTGCTCACATGCTCGATCCATGATATTCGCAGCACCCTTCTGTAGAACCACATTTCTGCTGCTTCCAGTATACACTGAGTCTATTTTAATATGCTACATATATATATCGATGTGTTTACATTTATGACATCTGAAATAAATCATCAGTGAAATTTCATGGGCCTATTTGAAGGAACAGCCATTTATTGCGAGAGGTGAAAACTCATGGGCCTACTGGAGAGAACAACCATTTATTGCGATAGTTGAAAATGGATGGGCCTACTTGAGGAAACAGCTATTTATTGCGAGAGGTGAGAATTCATGGGCCTACTTGAGGGAACAGCCATTTATTGCGAGAGGTGAAAATGGATGGGCCTACTTGAGGGAACAGCCGTTTATTCCGAAAGGTGAAAATTTTGTGGGTCTATTTGAGGGAACACCCATTTATTGTGATAGGTAAAAATCTATGGGCCTACTTGAGGGAACACCCATTTATTGCGATAGGTGAAAATTCACTGGCCAACTTGAAGGAGCACCCATTTATTGCGATAGGTGAAAATTTGTGGTCTGATCGTTCGTTGAAGATAGATATTTTTTGTTTCTACATTTCCGTTTCGAATTTGGAACGAGTTTCTTTTCTTCCAAGGCCCACGTTGCTTATTGAACCAAAGTGGGTCAATTTCATGAAAATCTTATTTATATTCATTGAACGTACACCCTGGTAGTTTTTGATATTATCACGGGTGATGAAAATTCAGTACGCGTACTCAATACACACGTTCTATTAATTTTCTTGTTGCTTTTAGTCATATTATCATCCAGATTATTTCAAATATCTGCCTAAAATTGATTTCTCCCGATTTTTTTCACAAAGCTTTTTTCTAAACAAGAAATTAATCCTGGGCAATATTTTTGCCTTAATGTCCTGTTAATGTTTGTTTGTAAGTTCCGTGACAAGTTCCTACATTTCTCCAACTTTTCTGTTTCTTCTAATAGTACGTTGTCGACAGTTCTATCTACAATGCTACACATTAATTTCTTAGTTTACGATGATTGTATCTGGTCTCCTCAGAAATGCCCAAATCAAGCATATTAAAAGATCAAAATACCTTTGAAGTTTCTTAATGGAGAACGTAAAAGATGAAACCGAAGTTCAAGGAATAACTACTACCGCCTTTCCCTGATACATTCCCGTTACTCACATGTGTTCAGTCACTGGCATTCTCAGCATCCTTCTGTAGAGCTACATCTCTGTTGCCTCAAGTATCCACTTCATTTGTGAAACAATTATCCAGCATTCACTGTTATGATTGAGGACATATTACATAATAGTTCAGCATTCTTTTCTTGGTTTCTAGCGAAATTTTCATATTTCCTAATACTTTGCAACCTACTGCGGGATAATCTTCTGCCCAGTCAGTCATGTCTCTTTCGAGACATGATCGCCCAAGCGTGTATCACGTATGGCACTTAACTGACTGACTGTTAGAATCTCTAAGTGCCTGGGAATATTGCAGATATATTCTTTAAAACAGCTTTGGCATGCATGCTCAAATTCCAGTGATATTAAGTTGTCCCGAACGTTCGTAAACACTTGCAAAATATTGAAATTTTACAACAAAAATTATAGCTAAAAATAAAGACTATCATTTTCCAAGACTTTCTGCCATCGATCTGCAAGCTTTCGGATCTGGTCAAAGTTCGAAGCCAGCTTCGAATCAAAGAATTCTTGACACGCTTCCTCGACTTCATCAAACGAGTCGAATCGGTGGCCCTTCAGAAAGTGTTGCATTGAGCGGAAAAGGCTATAATCTGATGGAGCACAGTCAGGACTGTAGGCTCGATGTGGCAGAACCTCAACACCGTCCAGTCCAGCTCTTCAAACGGTGTGTAGCTTGGCATTGTCCTGCTGCATCAAAGCGCGCTTTCGGTTGATCAGAGCCGGGTACTTTTGCTTCAACTTTTCGTAAACCCGCTCAAGTTGCTGATAGTAAAGTTCGACACTGATGGCACAACCATTCGGAACCAATTCAAAATGCACGATTCCTTCAAAGTTCCACCAAACGCACAACATGACTTTCTTGCCGAATCGATCTTGTTTTTGAACCGACGGTGTCTCTTGCCCTTTCTGAACCCATCGCTTGTTTCGATTGTGCTGGACCAGATAGACCCATTGCACAAGTGTTTACAAACTTTTGGGACAGCCTAATAATTTACACTGATATACCATTCCTAACCACCCATTGTACAATTTTTATAATTCAACATAATTTGCTATATACACTAATTATGTGGTTTCCTGTTGGTCATATTTGTTATTGACCTTTGTCCCAACATATTTCTTCTGGGCATCAGTTAATATAGATTCCGCCCTCGTTTCCGGGTGTCTTTTGCCGCAATCATACTCTCAAAATTTAATTTGTATTCAAAATCTGTGTATTTATTTTCATTTTTGGTTATGTTCCTACGGGGTTTTTCTTCGTCTATCAAATAATTTCCTAGGCTGCATTTATTTTAAATCTTTGTATAATTCGTTTTTCTGCCTCAATAATAACTTGAGCGGACTTTATTTCACAAAAACTCTTTTCTCAGACATTCATTACTGAACCTCCCCAGGGCATGAAAGGGATGAATTTAATACTGATTTTCCCTCTGATCTTCCTTAAAGTATTTTATTCTCAAATTAATTAGAAGAGAAAAATCACACAGCGACACACACACACACACACACACACTCTCTCTCTCTCTCTCTCTCTCTCTCTCTCTCTCTCTCTCTCCTTCTCTCAAATATTATAAATCTGTTTATATTATAAGGTAACAATCACTCAAGTGCCATACGTGATACACGCTTTGGGTGATCATGTCTCGAAAGAGACATGACTGACTGGGCAAATGATTATCCTGCAGTAAGTTGCCATTGCTTTCTGCGGCAGATTGCTTGCCAGCCAAGGCTATAGAACCCAATCTATCCTATTATTTAACCCATAACTGGAGGGAAAAACGGATTAATACCATTCCTAAGGGTATTTGTGCGTAAGTGAATGCAAGGAATTCAGCTGGATTCGGTTCCAGTTGATTTCCTTGCATTCATTTACGCAAAAACAACTTTGAAATGAAATAATATTATAGAACAGAGATATTGAAAAAATGTCACGTTTATTTACGTCAACAACTACGAGATAAGGACGAAAAGTACTAAATTTATAGAAGAATAATACGAAATTAAAATATATATTGAATATTACAAATTCTCATAGAACTTTAAAAAATATATATTGTATTTTACTCCAGGTTGATTATTAAAAAAAAAAAAAAAAAAAAAACAGAACAAAATCAATAACTCTGTTGTTGTGGTGATAACCAAATCATTGCCTGGCTCTGGATCGAGAGAATCGCGTATCTATCATCGGTGCGCGGGGCACCTCGATGGTTAGCAAGCTTATCTCGCTAGAACCTATTACAAATGAGTAGGGAGTTCGGTCTTCACTACCGCATACTTCTGGCCTTCTACCACATCTTAGCTGCTCTTGAAAAATCAACTATCATTGGTGAAAGCAGTTGATGTTCAAACCCAATAATTTTAATTCTGATCCTTGACATTTTGAAAGATGAATGCAATCAAATTTTCTAATTTATATGCTTCAACCAATACTAACCCTAATTTTCCAAAAATGTCACAAATCACAACGTACGTAGACCGTTACCATCATTGAAACACTAAAGTTACTGCAGCCGTAGACATAGCAGCAGCATTGCTTGTCTTTCGAACAATATATTCTGATGAAGTTAATTCTTCGTAAAGCTAATGTTACGAGGATGCATTTATATATAAAAATAATATTAATAATGTATAAAAAGTTATAGTAAGGGATTCTATTGAGTCCTACTTGTATTACTGTTACGAGGATGCATTTATATATAAAAATAATATTAATAATGTATAAAAGTTATAGATTCTATTGAGTCCTATTTGTATTACTGTTACGAGGATGCATTTATATATAAAAATAATATTAATAATGTATAAAAAGTTATAGTAATTAATTCTATTGAGTCCTATTTGTATTACTGTTACAAGGATGCATTTATATATAAAATAATATTAATAATGTATAATAAGTTATAGTAATGGATTCTATTGAGTCCTCCTTGTTATTACAAAAACGTTTTAATTCATGAAGTAGTTTTTAAATAGAGAAATTAAGAATAGAACGTTTTGGAAGATTGTAAAATCAAGAGAATTCTAAATAATTCTAGAAATATGCAAATTCGGTGTTATACCCTATAAAAATAGGATTTGGGAAGAGAGTATTCAGTTGTTAAAAGGATTTGTTGACATTATTAACTCCGGCTTTGATTCAAGGATTTATTTCCAGACGACAGAAAAGTTGCCGACCAACTAAAACCTGAAAGAGAACCTCATGGAACTAAAAGAGTAAATAGATTTTTTTTATCTTTTCATTGACCATACTGGAAATTATTCTTTATATATACATTTAAAGATTTCCAAAAAGTAGAACACTTAAACTACTTCGCGAACTTAACTGTGTAAAGATACTGAACTTTCCTTCTCTCTTCGTAACACTTCGCCTGCCAGTAGCAAAATCTATGTTTCTGTTTTGAATGCAAAAAATTGTAAATTTTGTATATATGTCATTTTGTGTTTATCGTAAATTAAATATTTGTGTGTCATTTAACTCTGAGTTTTGGTCAATCACTTTTTTTTTGTTACACTTAACACGTAACGCTAGATTTGAATTTAAATTTCTCCTTCGGTTAGACAAGTCGCCCTACATTGATAAACTATCTAGAGTGTCCTATTATTTGCAGTGTTTCGAAGTCAATAATAATTATCCTAAGGATGGGAAAAAAGTTCAGTATCATATTTCACATCCTATTTATTGAAATGATTTTTTTTAACCTTATTTTTGATCGATACTCGTATTTAAGTAGATATTATTTTTATAATCAAACAGTATTATGCATTTATTTCTACCGGCCTGATTATTTACGATAATCATCATGTTACGGAAATTAACGAAGATTAACGAAACATGGTTATAAACAACCGACAATTTGAAATTATTTGTTTGAACATTATTTTTTATCGATACTCGTATTTAAGTAGACATTCTGTTTAGAATCAAAGAGTACTATATATTTATTTCTAGCGGCCTTATTATTTACGATAATCATCATGTTACGGATATTAACGAAGATTAACGAAACTTGGTTATAAACAACCGACAATTTGAAATAATTTGTTTAAACAATATTTTTGATCGATACTCGTATTTAAGTAGATATTCCGTTACTAATCAAACAGTATTATATATTTATTTCTACCGGCCTGATTATTTACGATAAATCTACTTAAATAAAATTATTGATCAAAAATAATGTTTAAACAAATCTTTTCAAACTGTCGGTTGTTTAAAGACAATTTAATTAATTCTATTTATTGTATATACAGAGAAAGACGGTATTCATGAGAAGTGAATGAGATAGACACGCTTACAATTTGAACCTGACACGCCGATATTACATTTAACGTCCGTAGCATGGAAACATGTGGGAGATAACATATAGACTTGATATACATTATTTATTTGTTTTATGTTTTTTATTGCTTTTTTTCTGTTTTTGTTCTTACTAATAATATTTTTGGTATGATTTGCAAATTTGCAGGCGACGATCATATTTATTCCTCTTTATTTTTTTCCATGTACCTGTCAACCCACATATTTGTATATATATATATATATATATATATATATATATATATATATATATATATAGCGTAGGTATGGATGGAATGAAATTTCCTATCAAACGAAATACTATTCTTAAAAATGTGCTCAACACAAAGTAGAGCGAATAATATTTATTTAGAATTCATATATATATATATATATATATATATATATATATATATAACTTGTCAATAAATAAATACATTTTGATTTGAATATGTGCACACCCACGTCTTTTACTCGTTTAGTATTTAATTAACTTTATAACCAAAATATAATGCTTTTTTTTTTTTACTTAGAAACTCAAATTCGTTATATAAATATAGTAATGTTATTTTTATTTTAATCAAATATTAATGTTAAGGCCCCGATAAATTATTTTTAGTGTGTGTTCTTATTCTTAAAATTAGAAATTGCTTTGTTTTTATTGGCCAACGCCTCCCTGATCAAGAGGGTTGTCTTGTCTTTAACCTTTTAAAACTGTCCAACTTGAAATAAACATTATCACAGTTAGTGTCGAAAGAAAATGGCTACTTTTGTAGTGATATATAAACTTATTTATAAATGGAACTTTGTCTCTGTGTGTGAATGTGTGTGTGTGTCTGTGTGTGTCTGTGTGTCCGTTACCTGTAGACTCCAAAATGGCTGAACCAATTTTCTTGAAAATTTACACAGTTGTACTATAAGCGTCTGCGAGTGTTCTTAGCTAGGTTTTGTGTCGAGGTATCTCCGATAAATATCGAAAATCGATAATCGAAAAAATCGGGTTATAGAAGGAGTGGTCTGATTTTAATCAAATTTGATACACTCATAGACAAAGACATAAGAAACGATATTCAGAAGTTTCAAGGTTGCAGTTCTTACAATAGTGCAGAAAATCGATAATATATATATATATAAAAGCTTTCATCACACCCGAGCAACGCCGGGCTATACTGCTTGTTATAACTTATTTATGTTATAAATTCTAAATATATATATATATATATTATAAACAAACCATTGTGTATTTACGTTTCTGTTTCCCTCTATCTGCTTTGCGAGTACTAGATTCTCATGTTCCAGAAACTTTATCTGTCTCTTCCTGATATGATGCATAAACTTTCCTTTCGTTTCCATTCTCCCCAGAACCTCGTCGTTACACATATATTCGGTCCATGATATCCTCAATATCCTTCTGTAGAACCACATTTCTGACGCTTCGAGTCTTCCCTTCATCTTTGAGAAAGTTGTCCAGCATTCGCTACCATGTAAGAGACCAGATATCACATAAGAGTCTTGTACTCTTGTCTTTGTTGCAAACTAAATTTTCTCTATTCATTACTCTACTCAGCTGTTGGAACACGTCCTTGGCCATGCTAATATGTCTTCGGATCTCTGTGTTGCACTTTTCGTCCTCTGTTAGAACACTTCCCAGTGTGCTACGGTACGTACCCAGTGAGATTTTGATAAAATAAATTATATTTCCATCTCATTGTGGTTTAAACAAACGATAAAGGTAAATATTACTACAAAAAACAATGACTCTTATGACCATGTCTACAGCCGAGAAATATTTCTTCTCGAATTGATTACTTGTAAAAATTCCCAATACACAACGTAATAAATATGTAAAAATCTAGCTGACAATTCCGCTTGAGAATCTGAGAAAGTTGTTTCGCTGCTTCTGCCAAATCCTGAACGTTTCCACACCCATCTGCTTCACCATCAGCCGAAGATTAATTTAGGAACGAATTTTTTTTACTTCTTCCTCTTGTCTCTTTCTTGTTTCTTTTTCGTTTTTTTCTATTTGTTTTTTTTGTTTTTTTGTTTGTTTTTTTATTTTTCATGTTTTATTTTTTTTTCAACAAACTTAGAATCGCCCTTGTTTGACGCACACGCCAGTTAAAGATAAATGTTTTATTCGACAGGAGACGTGTTCTTTAGTTGCTTTTTCGTTTTCATTTGCATTATTTTTTTTTTTTTTTGAATCTCGGGATGTTTTTTTTCTTCCATTTTTGTTTGCGCAGTTCAACAGACTTCCATGTCATCTTTGAAACTCAAGCATACACGAACAGAAATATGCGTTATTTCTCTCCGTTTCATTAGTATTTCGTCTCTCTCTTCCATTATACAAAACAAACAAGTATACCTATTTCCTTACACACACACACACACACACACACACACACACACACACACACACACACACACACACACAAACACACACAAACACGCGCACACACACATACACACGCGCGCGCGCATAAGGGCTGTGGAGATCTAAAATATTGTTTTCACAGTTTTTCCCGTATCAGTTTTAGTAGACATAAATAACCCTCAGGTTTACAATGGATGATTTAAACCAGTGGATCAAGTGTCATGAACTAAAGACCTGTCTAGAAAGAGCTTTGCACCTAGATTTTCCGCTTAAATTTTATTAAATTATATAGATAACTGATATATATATATATATATATATATATATATATATATATATATATATATATATAAATTCCAAAGATTTGGGTACGGTATATTCTTCAAGGAATATTCCAGGGTGAATTTCTCCATATTGAATTTGGGGTTTTCAACATAGAGCCTTCCACTTGGATCATTTTTAATATTAATAAAATTAATATTAATACGATCTGGGATTTGGGATTTTACCTATATACGCGTCATTTTTTGGATTAAAAAAAATGAATGTATATATATATATATATAATGCTGTCAATTTCTTAAATGGAGAGTATAAGCCAAATAGATTTATTTAATATAAATTATCAAAAGGATTGATCTATGCAAAGGACTCAATGGATACTATCTAGAGCAATATGATATTACATAAAAGAAAAACTCTACGCATTCTAAAATGGTTATAAACCAAAATTTATTTCGACAGTTAAGTTTTTGGTACCCATTTCATCAGATTGCAAGTTTTTGGAAATTTTTCATATTTCTATTCATTCAATATAATGCTTAAAGAGTAGAGTATGATATGAACGTCAGTGGAAGAATTCAGAAAATAAAAATATGAAGATATAGAGAATAATCGACAGTCTGTTTCATGCTTAAAGACAATCTTCAGGCCAATGAGTTTCTGCCTGAAAACAGACTGTCGCCACTGGATTATATTAAGTGAACTTTATGAACCTCTTTTCGAAATGCATTTGTTGTGTGCGGTTCTTTCACCCAATCTGATGATGACTAATATGAAAAAATCGTCATATCACGTTGAATGCACTGGTTCTCGTTCGATCACCGAAGTTAAGCAACGTTGAGCCTGGTCAGTACTTAGATGGGTGACCGCTAGGCAATACCAGGTGCTGTAACCGTTTAGTGACCGTTGTGGTGCAGTGGATATCGGCTCGGAAAGAGAAATAGGTGAGCCGAGTTCGAATTCCAGTTGAATGCCCTGCATTCACTTACGCGCTGTTACCCTTGGGAAAAGTATTAATCTGTCTCTTCACTCCAGTTGTGGGTTAAATAACAGGGTAGGACTTGGGACCCTGCCCTTAAACAAATCCAAAGAAATCTTACTCCATCGGGGAGGAAGCCGACTCAACCCGACTAGGGTGAATGCAGCTTGCATACAAATCTTGAAACTACACACATTGGATTTTGCCTAGTTGATCTACACATCACCACCACATTTGTGAAAGCATATTCATACATTCTTCTTCTATGTGCCTGCTCTTTCAGAACATAAGCGATCAAGGCCTTCCACATCTTCCTATTCCTACTGGCATTTAGCACGCTATCTCTTGTTACACCACCCAAACCCCTCTGTTCTATCAACTTTCTAAAGCCTATCAAGTATGCTAGGACCTTCTTTCGCCCTTTGTCTTACCTGTAAGTAACAAATTCTCCAAGCCTTCCGGTTAATTTATATAATAGGCATAAAATATCTGCTATTCTAACATATTCCACAAGTTCCGTTAAATAGAACAGTTCATTCTTTGGTGAGATTCTCCTGATGTCGAATTAAGTTGCTTTATCTTAAGTGCAATTTTGTACGGAATCATCCGAAACTTAGAAAACAGTGTTCTAGACAGGCTCCAAAGGAGAATCAGTTATGTGATAGGTACTGACTTGGCAGCACGACTGCAGCCACTTTCCCAACGTCGAAATGTGGCCTCCCTTTGTCTGTTCTATGAATACTTTCATCGCTTCTACTCTGACGAACTTAAGTCACTGGTGCCTCCTCAACAGGTGTTTACCCGTGCAACCAGACTGGCAACTGGGTCCCACCCATTGACAGTTAGGTTAGCCAGATGCAGACAACAATTCTACTCCTTCAGTTTCTTCTCTCGCACTTCCCGCCTATGGAACTCGCTCCCATATTCTTGCATTACTAACGGCTACAACCTCCAGGAATTTAAATGCAATACTCATTCCTCATTCCTCCAGGAATTTAAATGTCAATACTCATCTATTAACCACTTAACTCTAGCTCTTTCCCCACCCCGTATATCCTTCCCTTTCTCTCCACCTTTGAAACTGTCATCACACCTGCATTCTCAGCTTTCTATTGCTCCTTTCTAACTGGTTTGTCTTCCTCTTCACTGCCTTCTAATTGATCTTTTTACACTTATGTAGCCCCCTGCACATCAGTGGCATTTCCGCCATGCTCGGGGTGAAACGATTAAAAAAAAAATCAGATTACTTTCAGTTGCCGTTGATCAATTCCAAAGAATCAATTGTAAGTCCACAAATAATCGTTTGTATTGTTGTCTTAGCTTGAGTGTATATAAAACGATGATATTTCGATGACATTTCCCATTTGAATCTATCCTGCACATATATAAATCTACCACCCGCCCGTGTATTGAATACTGCTGCCACATCTGGTCGGGTACCCCTGCTACTCTCTTCGGGCTTCTTGACAAAATACAACGGAGAATCTGTAACGTGATCGATCCTTTCTTGGCGGACCGGCTGCAGCTACTCTCTCACAGACGTGACGTGGCTTCCCTGTGCCTCTTCTACAAGTACTTTCACGGCCTCTGCTCCGATGAACTTAAGTCATTGGTGCCGCCTAGGTACGAATTTACACGAGATACCAGATTGGCAACTAGGTCCCACCCTTTTACAGTGAAACCGATAAAATGTAACCGCAATTTCTACTCCAACGGCTTCTTTTCTCGCATTTCCCGCCTGTGGAATTCCTTTCCACATGCCTGCTTCCCGACGGCTACAATCTCCAGGCGTTTAAGTGTAAGGTCAATAGACACCTCCAAACACGCTAACTTGCATCTATTCTCTCAAACACTCTCACCATCTAACCAACCCTCATTCTCGGTACCCTTACCCGTCTATCACACGCCTTCTGACATTTCCTATATCTAACCATCCTTTCCCATCACTCCCCTGACCCTCTGTAACCCCCTGCGCTACAGTGGCAGTGAAATGCCTTGCTCGGGGTGAAACGGTTAAAAAAAAAAGTTTGAATTGTTGTCTTAGCTTGAGTGTATATAAAACAATGATATTTCGATGACATTTCTTCTAGTAAAAGGTCAAGGTCAGACAAAAGTGTTTTTCATATATATGATCTCCGTAGCAATGTTTGTTTTTAATTTTCATTTTGTTTTGATGTCCTTATTGATTTCAATGATCTAAAAATTATTACCTCAACATAGAAAATGTAGCGTAATTATTTCCTGCGTCTTCAGCTATCAAAACGAATGTTTTGGCAAATGAAATAATAACCCACGAACCGTGATAAAATAATTTCCTTCTAAAACAGTCATTAATGTAATTAAATAATATTAGAAATAACGGCTGTCCTAATTTCATAATTAATAAACAAATGTAATTATTTCACAGACAGACTTTTTAATTGTTTTGTTTGGCCGCACATAAAAATCATGATTTGAAATTTGAAATTCATGATTTAAGCTTTAAATTACTATTAAATTATTTTATTGTAACAAGATCCACTCTAATTATGTGAAAGATTAAAAAGCGAGAACAATGTATTTTTACATGTAATCCGAGTTCAAATACATTTTTAAATAGATTGACACATTCTCGGATTAAACAAGAATTTAGAAATATTCAGAGAACTCACGTTCAATAGAAAGGTTTATAAAAAAAAATACAAATGTATTTGTGACAAATGGCTAACCCAAAACTATCTGATCTTTTCAGTAATATAACGCAGACGGGAAAACAAAAACTCAAAAGATTCCTCTGCAACAGAAATTCTTATTTCATTTTTCAATTTTCATTTCCCGACTCGCTGATAAAGGACACCGGCGTGTCCGTCAATTCCGATTTTAAAAATCTTTCCATCATGCTTCCATTTGGTCAAAAGGTCTACTTATATACTATATATATTATTAGTCTTATTATTCAAGGTTATTATTTTTTATTATTCTTCTCTCGATTTTCTTTCACCCGGCTATTATATCCACACACACACACACACACACACACACACATATATATATATATATATATATATATATATATATGTAGGATGTTTTAAAAATACCCCTGTACATATATATATATATATATATAGGATGTTTTAAAAATACACATATATATATGTATATATATATATATATATATATATATATATATATATATATATATATATGTATATATATATAGTAAAGTTTTGTAATTTGCTTGAAGCATTGTGTATATTAGGTATATAGTTAGGTCTTGAAGGCTGTCACAATGCGTTTAGTAAAATAAAGGAATGTAAAGGAGTTTTTGGGGTATTACCTATTTATTATACATTAATATGTAGAGATCAAAATCTCATCTTCAGAATGGCAGAGAAGCGTGTGTCTGTCCGAGTGAGTCCGTGCCTTTTAAGGAATGCTCTGCCATTTTGAAGATGAGATTTTGATCTCGGAATATTAATGTATAATAAATAGGTAGAACCCAAAAATTTCTTTACCTTCCTTTATTTTACTAAACGCATTATGATAGCCTTCAAGACCTAACCATATATATATGTCGCCAGTTCGGTCGGTTTTCAATCCTAGGTTAAAAAGCAATCCGAGTCTAACCGTACACCCGACCGAATTGGCGTCAGTCGGCGCTTCTACCCCTAAGCTATGGGCGCCCAGTTAAAGGAAACAGACTTTTAGCGTGTGATATACCATGTATACATACACCAGTAGTTAGAGTGTTCTAATTCATTGCTGATCGAACAATGCGTAGAAACTAGAGTAACTACTGTTTTTTCAAAGTCTACCATTCTTTCAGAGTGCTCAATATCTACGATGACTGAAAGACAATTGCCTATTTTATATATGAATGGCCAACCAGTAGTTCTGACTTAAAACCCAGCGACATTTTTCTTTGTGGTTGATTAAAAGAGCAAGTCTATAATAGCAAACCAAGTCTTTGGAAGAAGTTGAAGTGCGAATACAAGGCGTTATGTCTTCCATTCCACAAGAGTTCTTGGTGAAACCAGTTAACGCAATTCTTAGGATATATGGATATATTCTTAATCTGTTTAGATAGATTACATCCTTTAAAATATAGACTAACATCTATGAATGTTTTCTTCTGCTCCAATTAACTTAACTCGCTAGTAACCCCTATATATGAATTTACACGAGCTACTAGACTAGCAACTAGGTCTAACCCTTTTACAGTGAAACCGATAAAATGTAATCGCCATTTCTACTATAATAGCTTCTTTTCTCGCACTTCCCGCCTGTGGAATTCCCTTCCATATTCTTACTTCCCCGACAGTTAATATCTCCAGGAATTTAAATGTAAGGTCAATAGATCTCTCCTATCTCACTAACTTGCATCCTTTCTCTCAAGCTCTTTTCTTCATCCACTCCACCCCCATTACACCTGTATTCTCATCCGTCTATTACCCTCCTCTTGACATCCCCTATAACTAACCCCTCTTTCTCATCACATTCCCCTATGTAACCCCCTGCGCAACAGTGGCAGTAAAACTGCCTTGCTTGCGGTGACATGATTAAAAAAAAAAGCATTTATCCAAAAATCGAAATCCTACGACAGTTATTATTGTTCTACATGTGTCAAATGAGGCAGCCATTTTGAAAGAGCCTTCAGTCAGTTAAGTGCCATACGTGATACATACTTGGGCGATCATGTCTCGAAAGGGACATGACTGACTGGGCAGAAGATTATCCCGCAGTAGGTTGCCATTGCTTTCTGCGCTAGACTGGTTGCCGACCAAGGCTATAGAACCCAATCTATTTAACCCATAACTGGAACGAAGAAACGGATTAATACCTTTCCCGAGGGTATTTGCGCGTAAGTAAATGCAAGGAATACGACTGGAATTCGTTTCCCGATTTCTCGTTCCGAGTCGATATCCACTGCACCACAACGCACATCTGCGCCTTATATATAAAAAGTTGTGGAAAACTATACGAATTTTTAACTTGAGATTTGATAAACCTTTTTTTAGCCTAAAAAGTAAACAACTAAGAAATTTAATATTTTAGCATTAAAATTGAATATGTTTTAATTTTGACACGCATATTAAAAAAAAAAATGCCATATCCATTTAAAGAACATTACGTAAACGAATACGCACCTGCTCCAAGATTCTGGTCGCTAATTGATTTTTTTTAACTGTCAATTCTTCTGCCAATGTGTATAATGGTCTTAGTTTCTTTTTTAGTGATTTACAACTTTATTGATCAATTCAATTTGTTTTATTTCGTACTTTTTCTTTTCTCTATACAAACATTTTATTTCTTAGAATTTTCTTCGTATAGAAACACGCATGCGTATAGTTTCTCGTGGTATCTATGTGTGCGTCAGTGTACGCGTTTTCTGTACATGTGCGCGGTAATTGTAAAAAATAAAAAGAAGCAACATTTGTTTAATTGATAGAGTTATGTAAAAGTCTTCAAACATTTACCTTCGCCCACACGTACACGACTTCTCTACACTTGTATTGCCAACACTGATCTGACGGCTTGGCTTCAGTTAGTTTTTTTACCGCCATATGCGCGCCTCTGTGTTCTCTTTCTATAAATATTTCAGTTGACTGCATAGCCTGCACTTACGCCCAATAACCCTAGGAAAGTTATTAATTCACCTCTTCTCCCCCAATCTATAGGTTAAATAGCTGGACAGATTGGGCTCTATAACCTTCATTGGCAACCAGTCTACTGCAGAAAGTAATGGCAACCTACTGCGTGAAAACCTTCTGCTCAGTCAGTCTTGTCTCGAAGAAACATGATCGCCCAAACCTTATAAACTTATAATAAAAACATTACTATATATAAGTAAAAGATACCTAGTGAGCCAGACAGACCTACCTAGGTTTCACCTAAACGGATCGTCAGGGAAATCTGGCCTGCTTTCCCTGACGATCCGTTCAGGTGAAACCTAGGTTGGTCTGTCTGGCTCACTAGGTATTCTTTACTTATTTCACTCTAGCTAAGTATTGAGCGCTTTTTTGTTGGTTGATTACTCGTGCCGGGTTTTTTCTTTTGGCTACGTGTTGACTCGGTCTGAACTCTTGACTGATGTTCATGTACTTAGCTCTTTGTTTTTTGAAGCCATTTTTCCCTTCTTCGTAGATTCGTGGAAGGTTTTTCGACACGAGTATAGTTATAATCTCTTATATATATATATATATATATATATATATATATATATATATAATGCATTACCCGTCAGCAATGAATTAAGTTCTTTCGGTAACTGGTGTGTGTATACACCGCTTGCATATAACACGCTAAAATTTCCATTCTCTGATTCCATATACCTATGTTCAGCAATTTTCCCTTTCGCACTTTTTGGCCAATAGAGCCGATTGTTTAAATTTGTTCCGTAAAACATCTAAGATCTAAGATGGTTACTAAATAACGTCACAGTAATCAAATCACGTGTCAAACGCGATTAAAATATTTTTATTAAAAAAAATGAGCCTTTGTATTTAATTTTTATTCCGACGTTTTAAAAATTCATTTGGTCAACAAAAAATGTGAATATTTCCCCCCGTAATTTTGAAACAAAAGAAATATTTTAAAAAAAGAGTTTTTTCAAACAAAAACAAAATATGTAGAAAAGAAATGGTAATGGTTGGTTTAATTATTTAAGTCTTTTTTTAGAATTTAATGTTTCATCCTTAAGAAAATAAAATTAAAAAAAATAAAGCTTTTTTTTCGCTAAATATTTCATGCAGGAAATCAACTGTCTGTAATTTGTGTGGCATTAATGTAACTTTTTTAATTTTTAAATATTCTTCGAAAATTTCTGAATTGAGAGAGAAATAGTTTTATATTTCTAATTTCATTAAAACAAAATAATAATTTTTATGTTAAATTCATTTAATCAACAAAAAATGTAAATATTTTCCCTGTAATTTTGAAACAAAAACAAACGCAATGTTGTTTACAATGTCACACAAAACATCAAATCACGTTTACTCAAAACAAAAGAAAATAGATTTTTTTAATGGAATCTTTAACAATTTTTAAACAACGATTTTTCATATAATTATTATTAATATTATAAACATTATTGCATCACGAGCTTTGATGTTTGTGTGAGTATTGTAAACATTTTGTTCCAAGTAGTTTAGCAGCCATCTTCGATTAAAATAACAGGCACTCACACTAGGTGTGCTCAGTTTTTGTAGATTTTTTCACATGCCTCCTAAAAAAAGAGCTCGGTTAGGGTATATGATCGATAAAACTGCGGCAGTCAGGGCAACAAGGTCTTCTCCTACTACTAAAATGTTCTGAGTTACACGGGCAACGCCGGGCTATGATGCTAGTTATATATAAACGTGGCGATTATTTTATATACATGCACACAACCATAACATTATCAGAAAATGTACGATTGTCAACGCTTTTACTGCTGAAATCGGAGATGGACCTCTGCATTTAAAAGAATCTGTATATTTATACACACACAGTCAGTCAGTTAAGTGCCATACGTGATACACACTTGGGCGATCATGTCTCGAAAGGGACATGACTGACTGGGCAGAAGATTATCCCGCAGTAGGCTGCCATTGCTTTCTGCGCTAGACTGGTTGCCGACCAAGGCTATAGAACCCAATCTGTCCAGTTATTTGACTCATAGCTAGAGGCGGAAAAGATGTGTTATATTATTAAGTAGTAATTAATGGGGGTTCGGTTTCCTATTGTTATGAAGTAATAAACTAATCCCCGACTTTATGACCAGTAGAAGCCTTAATCATTATTCAAACTATTATATTCAGTCAGTCAGTTAAGTGCCATACGTGATACACGCTTGGGCGATCATGTCTCGAAAGAGACATGACTGACTAGGCAGAAGAATATCCCGCAGTAGGTTGTCATTGCTTTCTGCGGTAGACTGGTTGCCGACCAAGGCTATAGAACACAATCTGTCCTGCTATTTAACCCATAACTGGAAGGAAGAGACGGATTAATACCTTTCCCAAGGGTATTTGCGCGTAAGTGAATGCAATGAATTCAACTGGAATTCGAACTCGGCTCCCCGATTTCTCGTTCTGAGCCGATATCCAATACACAAAGTATCTAAAATTCAATGCCTAATTAAATTACGGAAAATATTATCTAAATTTTTAAGCTTATTGGGTACTTAAAAATTATTTTAAAAATGGCGCTTACGTTACATTTCTCAAGTAATTTAACAGATATGTCAAACCTTGACCAAAATTAGATAAACTTCCGTCTGGCAGTTAAGCTTTTGGCCTATGAACACTAATCCAGTAGTTTCAAAAATGTATTTCATTTTTTTTTAAATAATGAGAATTATATTGTGACAGATGGCAAAAAAGTGCTAAATAAGCTATTTTTAGTGATCTCAAAACAAAAACATCTTCCAGACGTTTTAAATTGCAAGATTTTGGAAGTATTAAATTTAATCTATTACGCTGCGATTAAAGCTAAAACAAAAGATATACGAATTATTGTAATATTTTAAGTTGAACGGCAGATGTACTTGACAGGTAACATCCGACCATAGATAAAATCATCCAAGGACAATGGTAGTTGGCAGATATATCAGGCCATATGATGTCAACAAAGCGACGACCCGTAAAAGCAAAAGTGCGTAGGAGTTTTAAAACTATATAAAGGCTACAATATGTGGGTGAGATACAGAGTAGACTCCCGCAGGCCTCCGACTCCCGATCACCTCTTCGTGTGCGCGCCTCTCTCCTGTTACCCTCCAGCTCCACACAAGCGGCACCGACAAGGATTATATTTTTATATATACGTGTTCCTCGTTGTCTGTCAAAATCCACCGGTAGTATATAATTTTTAAAAATTTTTTTTAAATTCATTTTAACTATTAGCTATCGCGTTTGTTTATGAATAGCTAGATTATATTTATACTCCATTTACGTGACACAATACGATTTACTTATACCTCCTACGAATAATGGTCTCAACTTGTCTAGATTTTTTAGATAAATATTTACCTAAGGAATCTATACAGTCAATTCTAATTAATGGAAGGAAAATTAATCCTAAGCTCATTTAAAGAAAAGAAAAGATTGGCGGCACATGCGCTGGGAAAATGTGCAAATGTGAAGGTACAGAAAAATTTTTTGTTCACCTTGGAAACAGAATATTTGCTTCCCATTGATTTCTGAAATTGTAAGTCAACAAATATTGTTAGATCATAGGGGCCACACCCCACTGTGCGCCAACCCATCTATTTGAGTGTATAGGATTAGGGCGAGATCAAAATGCCTGAAACAAAAACCGCGGAATGATATTTCTGGCAGATTCCCATACAAAATACGACAGGTCGTATTTTCCGTTTGTTATTATTGAATATAAAAAGCAAGCTTGCATTATAGCTGAAGACAAAGCATGAACTTGAAACGTAAAACACAAACACCTTCACAATTCTTTTTTAACCAATTTATATTTTTCTGCAGAATCTATGCTATGTTTTCAAAAGGTATTCTGCCATTACCGGTATTTTCAATCAGTTATTTCTACGTAATTTCACATACTGCTGCCATACCTACTTTGGTGTTCTTGCTATTCATCTCCAAATTCTTGAAAGAATCCAAAGAAAAATCTGTAATGGACCCTATCCAGGCATCCCAACTTCAGTAACTTCATCCCAACTTCAGTAACTTCCCCACCAACATGATGTAAATTCCTTCTGTCTTTTCTAAAAATATTTTATTTTCTTTTAAATCATTTCACCCCAAGAGAGGCGTTAACGCCACTGCTGTGCAGTGGGTTTCCTAAGAGAGTTGAAGAGTTGAGAGTGAAGACAAATACGAACCAGCTATAGGGGCTGTCAGAGAAAGAGCAAGAGTACGCGAACACAGGAGTTAAGACAGTTGCGAAGGTAAAGAGAAAGGAAAAGAACAAGATACACAGGGTGATGTAGAAAGGGCTAGAGTTAACGGGGTAACAGATGGGAATTGATTTTGCATTTAAATTCCTGGAGGTTATGACTGTCAGCAAAGCAAGTATATGGAAGCGAGTTCCACGGGGAGTGGGGGAAGCTCGAGAACAGACTACTCTTAATACCCTTTCTCTTATCCCATTTAATCCTTGCGCCACCATCCATCTGCTCAAGTCTATCATGTATGTCATGCGTTGCTTTACCTGTTCTCTTTTATCCTCTATTCGTCCCTGTGAGCATTAGGTTCTTCAAGCCCTCCTTCCCAATTACATGTCCCAAACATTTCAGCTGATTTTGTTTCTAATGTTAAGTATCATTTTCTCTGTTGTGTTCATCTTCTTCAAAAGCTTGACGTTGCCCAAATGTTTTGTCTATGATATCCTCAACATCCTTCAGTAGCACTTATTTGGGT
>JBBBDQ010000653.1:3165000-3217500 GCA_037127315.1 Ascarosepion bandense
ATTTAAATGCAATATCGATTCCCATCTCTTATCCACTTGACTTTATTTCTTTCTACATCACCCCGTATATCTTTTTTTTTCCTTTCTCTCTACCTTCGCAACTGTCTTCACTCCTGTGTTCACATCCATCTCTTACCCTTTCTCTGACAACCCCTGTAGCTGGTTTGTCTTTCTCTTCACTCTCCTCCTGTTTAAAACTTTAACTCTCTTATGTAGACCTCTTCACATCAGTGGCAGTACCGCCTTGCTTGGCGTGAAATGTTAAAAAATGCCTATCCCTTACGCCTTATCAATTAACTTCCTAGAATGCAAACCCCTTAATTATTATGCGTGGGACGCAATTGAGCGAGAGACAAACAAAGTTCATTGTAACACGAACTGAAGGCGAGGATTATGGCAGCATTCACCAATTTAAATTAGAAGACCGTCCAGAAGAGTTGCAGGAGGTTACAAAATTGTGTGGAGGCTGTGGTTCAAACCAATAGCAATTTTTTTAATAGATTAAACCTTTAGTGTTTCAATATATTTTTGTGTAATTTTGGTAAACTTTTCTGTTAAAATGAGATGTCAGTGCTATTTTCATTTATTCTAAATTTAGATGACAATTCATTTTTCGCCCCCTTTATAATCACAAGCTCAAGTGAAAATAATTTTCATCATAGAGTACAATCATTGGCAAAAATAAATGTGCGTTTTTTTATCGCTACATTTAGGAATACGAGTTCTTCAGTCTTCCTGACTAAAATTCTGAGATCTCTGATCTTTTTGTTTAAATAATATCTGTATCAGTGCTGTTTTTTATTGTTGTTGTTGTTGTTGATTTTTTTTTTTTTTTTTTTTATCACGTGTGGGCTTCTGTTATAATCAGTATGAGCAAAAGGAAAATACAAAGCATATAGACGGACCGATATTACGTCGCAGTTCAAAATTCTTTTTTTCTTTCTTTCTGACGAACCTTTTCCCGTTTTTTGAAATGCTGTTTAGCTTTTGGGAAGCACTTTCTTTTTATTCCAGTGAGCCTACGAATTTCCGTTCTACATTTTCCATCGGCTTCTAAAACACATCCCACATTAATTTAAGTAATAATGGCACAGGTGATAATTTCACCGGTAAAAATGGAGAAAAAGAACAAAAAAAGGAAAGAAAGTTTATTGAAATATGTTCAATTGGCAAAAAGATTTCTTTTTAATGAAGCCTAATATTTAAAAGACTATTCCGTGAGAGCTAGAAGTCAAGCCAGTATTCGTGATTAGCGTTCACCATGAGAACAATATAAGATACGTAGATGATACAGTGCTGATAGCAGATACAGAAAAGAAACTGAACAATTAAGAGTATGAGATTGTCAAGACTACTTCCATACAATCAGCCGGGCCACAATCAGCCCTCAAAGGCCATTACCCTCACGTGTTGGAGTGGAGGGGGGAGATGAACAATTAAGAGTATGAGACTCATCTTCAAAGATGTTTCCAACTAGCGTCCAGTTGGCAGACAAAAATAAACAGGGTTGTAACTCAATACATGTCCCGCTCTCCTCTCTCACCCATTGAGTGGATATTGTGCTGATATTTATTGAGCACAATATCCACACTGGAATCATCAGCCAATCAGAATCTACCGAATAGACTTGCCTATATAGCAGAGTGGAATCTCCCAGGCTGTCATATAAACCACCTGCCAATTTGCTGGGTAGCTTGAAGCTGTCAGTTTCAACTTCAACTGATTACTGGCTGTTGCTATCTAAGGATTCTACAGAAACTACAAAATCTCTTTCAGGAAGTAGTTTAAGAAAGCGAAAAGAAAGGACTACACATAAACGGCAAGAAAACAGAATGCATGGTTATCAATAAAAAGAGGAAACCAAAATGCCGACTACAGGTCTTGATACTAAAATCACACTGGTACAGAAATTTAGATACCTGGGAAGTGTTCTAACAGAAGACGGAAAGTGTGATACGGATATCCGAATGGGTATTAGCGTAGCCGAGGATGCATTCCAGAAGCTGAGTAGAATATCAAGAGACAGAAAAATTTCGCTAGAAACAAACAAGAAAGTAGTGGATTGTTATGTGATGTCTGTTCTTCAATATGGCAACAAATTAAAGATGAAGGAAATACTTGAAGCAACCGAAATGTGGTTCTACAGAAGGTTGCTGAGCATACCATGGACGGAAGGAAACTGATACTTAACATCAGGAAAAGACAGCTAAAGCTTTAAGGACATATAATGAGGAAAGAGGACTTGGAGAACCTGATGCTCACGAGACGGATAGAAGAGAAGAGAGACAAAGAGAGACAGAGTGGGATAACAAAAAATGGGCATTAAGAGCGACAAAGAATAGTGAGATGTGGAGGGCCATGATCGTCTACATTCTGAAGCGACGAGGCACATACAAGAAGAATCAGAAGAATATTTAAGCAAATATATCATATATACTCTTTTGCTTATTTTGTAATATTAGCAATAAAATAAATAGAATTGTTTTACCTCCATTTGTTAATATAAATTTATGTTTAAAATTTATGAAAAAGCTATAATAATAAAATATATGTTTAGATATTAGCACAACGTTTTCTATCAACGTCTAAAAACAGAATTTAATAACTAGAATTTTATTTTGTGACTAATTAATTTTACCGGATCTATTTTACCGTGCCATTACCGTTCTTCATCGTTTACCGTGCAATTACCGTTCTTCATCGATTACCGTGCAATTACCGTTCTTCATCCCAGATAGTTAAATTTCTGTACGTGCTTAATTTTAAAGTTTCCAGTTCGTAGCTCGTATTTTGGGCTATTTTTCTTGCTCACGTCCATATATTATTGTCTGAGAATTGATTATTAGTTCTTTCTTTTTCCTTTCTCTTATGATCTTGTTTCGCAGTTCCTGCCGATTTAATCGATTCTACCTGCGGTCGATTGCTTAACTCACCGGATTAAGAATGTTTGATTTGATTTGAGTTTTGTCTAATGGCATATCAACTTCTGTGGGCTATTTAATCCCAAAAAGGTGGGGTTTAAAGGTATTTTTTTTGACGTTCGGTTATAATGAGAAGGTTTATTTAGTCAGATTTTAATGAAAAATTTGTTTTACTTTTTTTTATTTTAAAAAAGTTAAGATGACTTTTAGTTTTACATTCAAAAAAGTATTGCTGGTAATAATTTTTTTTCCCTTCAAAAATGTGTTATGGCGATATTTTTTTTTTCTTTAAAAATGTATTATTGGTAATATTTTTCCTCCAAAAATGTATATTTTTCTATAAAATTCTATTTTATATAAGCAACATTGATCCTGGTCAGTACTTAAATCGGTGACCATTTGGGAATACCAGGTGCTGTAAACGTAAGGACCAAGAATGATCCACCAGTCCTCCAGGTTTGGGGGTTGGGTGCAGGGCTAACAACCCTGCCCTGTAAAAAACTGTTTGTTACAGAAACAGCATTAAACAGTTGCTGCCCTATGCACCATCTGGGTGGGATGGATAAATGATGATGAAATGAGTAATATATTTTATTTTGATTTGATCTAAGCCAGAAACACTTCTTCATTGTTTTGTTATTGTAGTGTTGTATTAAACTGTTATTTCATGTCTGAGTTCATGTACATTGTCTGAGTTCACCTCACTATCAAACATCGGCGGTTTTGTACAGCATGTATTGCATTTGACATGTTCAAGGGATTTATCACAGTCTCTGTACTGACTTGGATTCAGGGATTGGGAAAATCACAGTTACGTCCCTTTCTCAAATTCTCAATTTCTCTCACACTCAGTAACTCCCTGCGTCTTAACAGCTTTGTCGCCTTGCTTAGTGAGAAACGATTAAACGGAAAATTGAATTTAGAACCGGAAATTATAATAATGTATTTCGAATTTCAAGACTGATCTCTAAACTCAGATGATCTAATCACTCGAAGGCGTCTTACAGTCTGTATAAGCTTACAACAACCGGTTTCATTTGCGACAACAGAGTACTGCTCCCCACACGAGTGAATACGCCTTATATATATATATATATAAAACAGATGTCTTTTTCAAAGCTCTTACATAGCTGGAGACTGACAAGACACAAGAAGCCGTGGATAAATGCGTATTTTTTGAGGATATTAGTTCAGAATTATCACACACACACATCAGTCAGTTAAGAGCCATACGTGATAACGCTTGGGCGATCATATCTCGTAAGTAGTCATGTCCCCCGCAGTTGATTGCCATTGCTTTCTGCGGTAGACTGGATGCCAACCAAGGATATAGAACCCAATCTGTTCTGTTATTTGACCCATAGCTGGAGGGAAGAGACGTATTAATACCATTCCTAAGCATATTCTCGCGTATATGATTGCAACGAATTCAACTGGAATACGAACTTGGCTCTCCGATTTCTCGTTCAGAGTTGATATCCACTGGACCACAACGCACATTCGATCACACACATACGCAGTGGAAATTTGAACTCTATTTAGCGCGTCCGCTTTCTTTCGGGATAACCGTCCCGGCACCTCTGCTGATAAATTGAAAGCTTTGAAGATTAATGAGGCGTTAATTGAGAAAAATAATCAAGTGAACGATGAAGAAGTGACAAATTTTAATATATCAACCTGTCAACTTTTTTTTCATTTCTTTTCATTTTCCCATATTTTCAAAAAGTCATGATATAAGCTTCCCATGTAGCAGTGAAAATCGAAATTTATATATTTTATTTCTTTGTTTATTTTAAACTCTAAATCGATTTGGCACTTTTAAAAGCTTATAACGGGTTTCTATTACATTACCTGTTTGTTTCATATTCATCAATATCGATCAAAGCATATTTAAGTGATGGTTATAACAACACAATCATATTTTCTGCGAACAATCATTTAAAAACTCGGAATTATAAGGGAAAAGGCTGAAAAATAAATTAATTATTAGCAGGAAACAATTAATTATATTTTGACATATAGTTAATAAGAGCTTACGGCCACATGTTATATCACCGGTTCTAGCACGATGGCTGAAGGTAAGCAACGTATGGCTCCTTTAGTACTTAGATGGGTGACTAGAAATAGCAGGTGATGTAAGCTTGTGTGTGTGGGTTGTATAAGAGGATAACGATTGTGTAAGAGGATAAAGATTGGAAGATGGATTCCTTGTTTAAGCTCCGGCCTTTTTCAGGTTCTGGGAAGTTTTAACCAAATCCTTTACTTCGATCACTAGGGTAGATTGTTCTCAGTCTATGTGCGATGCCACTTCCGGATGCCCTGTAGTTATCTCCCTGTTACTCAACTTTTTTTAGTTATTTGTTCACCACTGCTGTAGCCAGGTATTGAACTCAACTCTTTGGTTCAAGTTACTGGTTGTGAGTTCAATACCTGGCTACAGAGTTGAGTTAAAGGGAGATAATTACATGGCATCCGAAAGTGGAATCGCACATAGAATGAGAGTGATATACCCCAGTGATCTAAATAAAGGGTTCGGTTTGAAATTCCTAGCACCTGAAAAAAACAAAAAAAAAAAACAGAGCGTACAATGGTCAAAATCTCGTAAGCAAAGCAATAAAGATGGAGACAACAGTTCGAACAATGTAAATAATCTAAATATTACCTCATCTCAGATATATAAACAAATACGGGTTTGTTTTATTAACTTACGCGCAAATACACATGCCTACGGGATGAATCCACCTCTTCTCTCCACTACCTATGGGTTAAGTACTAAGACTTGTCTCACTAAATCATTATTGGTGAAAGATAAAAAAAATTTTCTCTGGATAATTATTACAATTAAAAAATATTTACGGGTTTTCAATAACCCTCAGAAGTTTATCCAAATTCAAATCCAGGGATTTCTCACGGTATGTACCCGAGCCACCCAACAAAGGTGGGATGTGGCACAAAGCCGATTTTACCGCGGAGCGAAAAGAAATCCATCAGACCCAACACAGGTGAAGTCAGGCTCTTGTCTATTTACCCCAGACGAAACTCTGCCCTTCAGTATAGCCTCATCTAGACAGAGAGTTCGACAAGGTTAAGCATACACGGCTTCTGCTCACGGTAGACACGTCTTACTATAAAAAGATGAATTCAGTGTAATATTCAAATTTTGGACAGACCTTGACAAAAAGGTTTTGCTCAAAGTGGTCGCTGGGAGAAAAAAGTCGGGAAATACTGTTTTAGAGTGTGTGGGTTTGAATCAGTGCAACATGCTTCTCTTTGTTTGAGATCTTAAGTTGGAATAGAATCTTGCAATGATCATACTCAATAACGAGGTGGCACCCATCATATATGTATGTATATTCTGTCCGGAAATTAACCTTTCACAGATTTTGTTACTACATTATTTTTAAAAGACCGTGGATGAGATTAAGTAGAACGCAGCAAATGATGTCTATTCCGAATCAGAACTTTGTATGCTGTTAAAATGTTGAACGGAACACTGAGTTGTGAGAGTGCCGAAATAGAGTAATTTGAAAATTAAGACATCATTGCCTTAAGTATATTATGGAGTAGATAGACTAAACTATCGCCTGGTTCACACTCCACCCACATCTATTAAACAGGTGAAGGGGCTCATCCCTTGTTTCCTGTTTAGGATGCGGTTTCCGGTTTTCTCTTTTCTAATCTTCTCACTCTTATGTAGCCCCCTGCACATCAGTGGCGTTACCGCCTTGCTTGGGGTGATAGGATTAAAAAACAAATATTAAGAGCCGGCAATTTTCCAAACATTTTCCGAAATATAGCGTCGTCGTTGTGGACTGTCTCGTCAGAAAATCTCGTCCGGTTCCCGTAGTTGTTTATGCGATGCATATGGAGATGATTAATTCAGTAAGAGAAGGGCACAAATGATCATAAGTGAAGCATCCGATAATATTTTTACTAGCAGGAAAGGGAGGGTCCTGCATGTGATGTTTTCGACGGCCATTCTTTGCCGACTGAATCAACCTACCTTCTGTCGATCGTCAGACAAACGATCGCAAAATGGTGAAAACCAGTCACAAAAATCACACCTATCTAGCTGAATATATATATTATTATGTTATGGACGCTCCCGTCGATTTCGACGTATGCGCGTCTAACACAGACAACCACACAAAGAATTGTTTAAAGTGGTGAAGGCTTGTGTAGCACCATCCACACTTTTTGAAACTGCTGATAACAAACAATCGGTGCAGACGTCTGCCACAGATCGCATGAACAACAGACCTCAGTTATTTAACCCATAACTGGAGGGAAGGGGCGGATTAATACCTTTCCCAAGGGCACCAGTGCATAAGTGAATGCAAAGTGTTCGACTAGAATTGAAACTCAGCTCACCGATTTCCCCCTCCGAGCCGACATCCACTGCACCACAATGCACATCCGTCAATAACCCTTGCAAGACCTGGTATTCCCAAGTGGTCACCCATCTAAGTACTAACCAGGTTCAACTTCGGTGATCGAGCAAAAACCGGTGTATTCAATGTGATATGACCGTAAGCTTGAATATATATATATATATATATATATATATATATATATATATATGAAGGAAATATCAAAAATGATTTAACAAATTTTGAGAGTGCGTTCATCACACCAAAACAAAGACAGCAACCTCTATTAATATATGTCCGCAAATCCATTGTTTTTGAGTTGTCAAGTTTTAAAAACATGTTACCGATAGATGGCACGGCGTTGCCCTATAGAATAGGTTACATTTGTCAATCGTGTACGTTTGTGGCTATTCTGTTTTCTATGTTTAACGTGCGTAGTAGTGAGTTAACTAAGAAATGTTCTGTTTAAAAATGTCAGAATGTTCATGTCGTGAACAGACAAACAGGATCTTTTAAATATGGCTGGGCGAATGGCAATGGACGCGAGGCTGCACGGCTATAAAAGATTCATTTCTAAGCCGGAGCCAGCCGAGTCATCCAACCTTTGCCGCTCTTTATCGTCCTGAGATAAGATCTGTGGTACCACAAATTATGGATCAAGGAAAACCGAGATCCACGACTGACTACGAAAATACATTCGACATGATCTTTTGGACATATCCTTATATGGACATTTTACCTTGCTTTGATGTCCCCCAACGTTTCTAAAAGTAATTTTAATACACACACACACACACACACACACACACACACACACACACACACACACACATATATATATATATATATATATTCATTATAAATTATATTTTAGAACATGCACATAATTTTTTTTATATATCCACTACAAATGGTACATTTGTTTCGACATTGAAACTTCAAAGTTTCATAAGGCGGTGTGGATAGAAATGGAAAGCCTCTTTTCTTATATTTGGTCAGTTGTGTGTGGGATGTTGGTGGGGGTTAGTGATAAGGGGACAAGTCTCGTGGATTGACCGTTAGAATTTTGAAGAAAGTGGTGTGGGTAGTTAATATGGTTGATTAATGAGAGTCTTTGATTTCTAGACAGATTTAACATTAGCAGTTAGAATGTAAGTTTTTATTAACTTGCGACTAGACTATATCCTTTGGATTTCTTAGAAGAGCCAGTAAGGGGTGGGATGCTTATTTTGTACAGAATATTTTTGTATTTAAGCAGAGTCTTTATAATTAGGATGTGCGTTGTGGTACAGTGGATATCGGCTCGGAGCGAGAAACCGGGGAGCCGAGTTCGAATTTCAGCTGAATCCATTGTATTCACTTACGCGCAAATACCCTTGGGAAAGGTATTAATCCGTCTCTTCCTTCCAGTTATGGGCTAAATAGCAGGACAGATTGGGTTCTATAGCCTTGGTCGGCAACCAGCCTACCGCAGAAAGCAATGGCAACCTACTGCGGGATAATCTTCTGCCCAGTCAGTCATGTCTCTGTCGAGACATGATCGCCCAAGCGTGTATCACGTATGGCACTCAACTGACTGACTTTATAATTAATGTAAATTTGTATATTTAATCTTAATTTTGGATTTAGGAAATAGATTTTTCCTATTAAATTTTAAATTTTAATTAGATCACATTTTGGAAACCGATTTTTTCTATTAAATTTTTAATTTTTAATTTCTTTTCTTATATTTGTTCAGTTGTGTGTGGGATGTTGGCGGGGGAGTTAGTGATAAGGGAACAAGTCCTGTGGATTGACCTTTAGAATTTTGAAGAGAGTTGTGTGGGTAGTGAATATGGTTGATTAATGAGTGTCTTTGATTTCTAGACAGATTTAACATTAGCAGCTGGAATGTAAGCTTTTATTATCTTGTGACTAGACTATATTCTTTAGAATTTCTTAGAGGAACAGGTTAGGGGTAGGATGCTTATTCTTTACAGAATATTTTTGTATTGAAGCAGAGTTTTTATAATTAATCTAAATTTATATATTAATCTTAATTTTGGATTTAGGAAATCGATTTTTTTCAATTATATTTTAAATTTTAATTAGATCACCTTTTGCTGTAAGATTTAGTGTAAGAGGTAAATTTTTATGTTAAAAATTTAAGGTAATAGGTAAGCAGGTAGTAAGTGCGTAATTAGTAGTATTTTATGTAGGAGGAAAGATTGAATGTTTGTATTTAAGGTAATAGGTGAATAGGTAATAGTTGTGTTTGTATTTAAGGTAAAAGTTGAAGTTTAATGTGTGTATTAAGGACAGTTTTTAATTTTTTAGAAAAATTTCTAGGGGGTTCTAGCTCTGGCTTTTGTAGTATTTTTTAGCATGATTGTAAGGTTAGTTCTTTAATGTGCTTGCAGTTTAAAAGCTTGTTACTACTCATACATATATATAAACAAATCTTTATATATATATATATATATATATATATATATATATATATATATATATGGCCCGGTTCACACTCCACCCCCGTCTATTGAACAGGTGTAGAGGCTCATCCCTTCTTCCCTGTTTAGGATGTGGTTTCCGGATTTCTCTTTTCCAATCTTTTCACTTTTCTTTTCTTTTTTTTTTTTTCATTTGGAGTAGACAGTCTTAACTATCGCCCGGTTCACACTCCACACCCCGTCTGTTGAACAGGTGTAGAGGCTCATCCTTTGTTCCCTATTTAGGATGTTGTTTCCGGCTTTCTCTCTTCTAGTCTTTTCACTCTTACGTAGCCCCCTGCACATCAGTGGCGTTACCGCCTTACTCGGGTGATATGATTTAAATATATATATATATATATACATATATATATATATATATATATATATATATAATCTTTCTCTGGAGATTATTGTCTGAGTGTTTTTTTTTCACGAATAGTAAGCTGTAGACTTAATTGAATGATGTTGTCTGTACGCCATCTTACCAGTGACTAACAGGGAAGAAGATAGAAGAAATATAATAAGCGAAAGAAAATAAAAAAGAAAAAAAAAAGAAAAAAAGAAGAAAAATGGTAGAGAGTAATGGAATGTTGATTGCACGAAAGAGATAATTATCATTATCATTAACACAATCTTAAATAAAACAATTAATTTTTTTTTAAATAAATTTTTGCTACTTGTCAGGTTTTTGTTCTTTTTCTTTGAACACGTTCGTTCCGGATTTAAAGATTGATTTGCTCCGATACGTTCAGCCGTTTACTTACAATTAGTATTTGTGTTCTAAACTGTTAATATACGATTCTTCACAGTTGTCTGTGTGCGTGTGTTTTATTGAAATCCAAAGTATGTATGTATTCTATTACTACTGGTTTCTCCGGAAAGTTCATGTAGATTTTAGTCATTCATGTTTCAACACGTTAGAATGTAACTAAAGGGAGATGTTTAATGTTTATCAATTCGGCCTTTTGTTATACATAACCGAACTATTTACAGCTTACAAGTTTTATCCAGAATCATCAGATTATTATCGTTTTGATCAGAATTATCAGAAGGTTATTATCGTTTTTCTCGGAATTGTCAGAAGGTTATTATCGTTCCTATCAGAATTATCGGAAGATTATTATCGTTTTTATCAGAATTGTCAGGTTATTATCGTTCCTATCAGAATTATCTGAAGATTATTATCGTTTTTTTAGAATTATCAGAAGATTATAATCGCTTTTATTAGAATTATCAGAAGGTTATTATCGTTTTTATCAGAATTATCGGAAGATTATCGTTTTTATCAGAATTGTCAGAAGGTCATTATCGTTTTTATCAGAATCATCAGAAGATTATTATCGTTTTTATCAGAATTGTCAGAAGATTATTATCGTTTTTTAGAATTATCAGAAGATTATAATCGCTTTTATCAGAATTATCAGAAGATTATTATCGTTTTTATCAGAATTATCAGAAAATTTTCATCAGTAAGTTGGTTGTCGGCAGGTTGGAATGTGTGGAATAGTGTGGAATGTGTGGAATAGTGTGGCATAGTGGGAAAATAAAGTATACAATTTTCATGTTAAAACAATTTTTTTACTAGAAAAGAATAACAAGAATTGGTAAAAATTAATATTCAATTAGAAAGTTTAGAGTATCACGAAATGTTCGTAGTTGTAATTTGTTGAAAAGAGTTTATGCGTACGTATGTATGTATGTATGTATGTATGTATGTATGTATGTATGTATTAGCTTTTGTTCGTGTCTCTATCTCGCTGCTCTCATCTGACTGACTGGAGCTGATCTGATCAAAGCCTTTATAGGCATTCAGATTTTCGCATTGGATCCTTTAGTCCCTTTAGTCTTGCAAATCGCTTCCATTGGTCAGAAAATCAATTTAATATCTACTTACTAAATCCGGTTTCGACTTTTCTATTTGGGAAAAATTAGGATTTCACACGGCATTGTGAATTTTTGTAAAAATGAAGAAGAAGGTTGATTTTAATTCTTAATTTCCTATCCCACAAGAAGACATCGACTTTATCGACAGTGGTGCTGTGGATATCGGCTCGGAACGAGAAATTGGGGAGCCGGGCACGAATTCCAGTTAAATTCGTTGCATTCACTTACGCGCAAATACCCTTGGAAAAGGTATTAATCCATCTCTTCCCTCCAGTTATAGGTTAAATAACAGGACAGATTGGGTTCTATAGCCTTGGCTGGAAATCAGTCTACCAAAGAAAGAAATGGCAACCTACTGCAGGATAATCCTCTGCCCAGTCAATCATGTAACTTTCGAGACATGATATCCCAAAGCGTGTATCACGTATGGCATTTAACTGACTGATACTACGCTTACATTTCCAATTAGAACACACTTCAAACTATCTCCTGAGAAAGAAAGTTCAAAATTGCTTAATTTGTGTCAATTTCGCACACCTGTGAAAGTGGAAGATTATAAGCTGAATTTTAGACAATTGATACATTTCATTATCGTCATGACAAAATGTCTCGCAAGAAACAAAAAAGACATGTACTGTGTACGGTGAAGATGCTTTACTGATAGAACGATATAAAAGTGCTTCACTGAGTTTAGAGTTGGTGATTGTAACCTATTGATGAAGAACATTCAGCCAGACTCCCTCCCACTACAGATGACGACCAAATCAAAACATTGATTGAGAATAATCCGCGTTACACAACGCGGCAATTGACAGATACAGTAAATCTATCAAAATCCACCATCCATGAGCACATAGTGAAGCCAGTGTAGTCAAATCGCTACGACATTTGGGTCCTACATGATGTAAGCGAAAAGAATCTTTTGGATTGTATTTCTATCTGTGATTTGCTGTATAAAGCTAAACAAAAAAAAATTAAATTAAATTGAGCCAATGAACATGAACTCTTTTTAAGCACACTGTGATGTGCCCTTCTCTTACTGAATTAATCATGTCCATATGCATCGCATAAACAACTACGGGAACCGGACGAGATTTTCTGACGAGACAGTCCACAACGACGACGCTATATTTCGGAAAATGTTTGGAAAATTGCCGGCTCTTAATATTTGTTTTTTAATCATATCACCCCAAGCAAGGCGGTAACGTCACTGATGTACAGGGGGCTACATAAGAGTGAGAAGATTAGAAAAGAGAAAACCGGAAACCGCATCCTAAACAGGAAACAAGGGATGAGCCCCTTCACCTGTTTAATAGATGTGGGTGGAGTGTGAACCGGGCGATAGTTTAGTCTATCTACTCCATAATATACTTAATGCAATGATGTCCTAATTTTCAAATTACCCTATTTCGGCACTCTCACAACTCAGTGTTCCGTTCAACATTTTAACAGCATACAAAGTTCTGATTCGGAATAGACATCGACAGAAGGTAGGTTGATTCAGACGGCAAAGAATGGCCGTCGAAAACATCACATGCAGGACCCTCCCTTTCCTGCTAGTAAAAATATTATCGGATGCTTCACTTATGATCATTTGTGCCCTTCTCTTACTGAATTAATCATCTCCATATGCATCGCATAAACAACTACGAGAACCGGACGAGATTTTCTGACGAGACAGTCCACAACGACGACGCTATATTTCGGAAAATGTTTGGAAAATTGCCGGCTCTTAATATTTTTTTAATCATATCAACCCAATACAACAACAATATACAGAGGTAATTGACATGATCCAACTTTAGCAACCTCTAAAAACAAGTCTTTATCTTAAGAAAATCATAGTGTGTATCTGGTAAAATTGGAAAAGAATCCTGTATTATGAGTTTCTGCCAAGTAACCAATATGTGCGTTGTGGTACAGTGGATATCGGCTCGGAACGAGAAACAAGGGAGCCGAGTTCAAATTTGAGTTGAATCCATTGTATTCACTTACGCGCAAATACCCTTGGGAAAGGTATTAATCAGTCTCTTCCTTCCAGTTATGGGTTAAATAACAGGACAGATTGGGTCCTATAGCCTTGGTCGGCAACCAGTTTACCGCAGAAAGCAATGGCAACCTACTGCGGGATAATCTTCTGCCCAGTCAGTCATGTCTCTTCCGAGACATGATCGCCCATGCGTGTATCACGTATGGCATTTAACTGACTGATATTAAGTTCAGACTAAAACAAGGATACCATAGTAAGTCGCACAGCAATCATCAAACTATAGCTTCGTTTCATAGAGACGAGTTTCTTAATATTTTTGTACTGAAGAGACTTCTAAATAATTGTATCATTATCTAAAATCCAAAAAGCAACCGAACCCTGGTGGAAACGTCGCTCAGTGATAAGAGCAATAGAAGACGAGATCCGTTAATTACACTTGAAGCGATTACTCTTAACGAAGTATCTCGGGTCGGCCATTTTTTTCTTTATCTTTAGCATTTTATTTATTATCTCTTTTTAAACGGATTTAATTCAATTTCATTCAATTAATTTTAACCTTGTTTGTCTTTAGAGGATTATTGATCGTTTGGTTTTCTTTATCACTTTCAAGTTTTTGTAAATGAATGTGTAGATCTCTTCGTAATGTCGTTTCTCTGTCTTTCTTTCTTTTTTTTCGTTAAATTATTAAAAAATACTCCAGACATTCTTTTTGTTCATTAATATTATTTGCCAAAGATAATCTATTTTTCGGTTTCACATTGAAATGTTGAGAAAACGCAGTGACAACGAAGTCGACATGCAAACAAACCTAGAAAACAAATTTCGATGAAGCTTATTACAATTTAAATATGGCAGACTTGTACGCCTTACTTCCCCACATACACGATACAGAATCGCTTTTACACGTGGTTTCATTTCAGCGGAGAATCGATAGGAACGAATTATTGTCAAGTCTTCTTTTTAGATTTGGATTTTAATTATTTTCGCGTAATTCTTTTTTTTTTTTTTTCTCCATTGCTTTTTCAGATTTTTTTTTCCCCACTGGATTTATACTCTTCCCTCTCTATCACTTTTTCTATCTTTCTTTTCTCCTTTGCATATTTTCTTCTTCTTTCTTCGTTTTTCTCGTCTTACCTTGCATCTTTTGCAACGATTATAATCACAAGTTGCTATTATATGATTATATTTGCATGATCACAGCAGTAGTAATTTGTGGCTTACACACGCGGTGAAGTGACAACAAGTCTCCTTTTTACCCCTAGAACAATCAACGGTTCGTCAGTCAGTTAAGTACCATATGTCATACACGCTTGGGCGATCATGTCTCGAAAGATACATGACTGACTGGGCAGAAGATTATCCCGCAGTAGGCTGCCATTGCATTATGCGGTAGACTGGTTGCCGACCAAGGCTATAGAACCCAATCTGTCCTGTTATTTAACCCATAACTGGAAGGAAGAGACTGATTAATACCTTTCCCAAGGGTATTTGCGCGTAAGTGAATGCAATGAATTCAACTGGAATTCGAACTCGCCCCCCCCCCCCCCCCCCGATTTCTCATTCCGAGCCGATATCCACTGTACCACAGGTACTTTTATTTTAATGGTTTCAGTTATATCTCCAAACTTTACTTCTTGAATTTTTTATTTTTAAAAGGTTTTTTGGATTTTTTTTTTTTTGGAATCAGCACCAAAGTCAACCTGTAGTAGTAGTAGTAGTAGTAGTTATTGTCCACTTTTAAATATTTTCCCATACTTCTGAGGTGAGGTATTGTAATTATCTACATTATTTACATTGTTCAATCTTCACCTTTATTGCCATATTCAAGATGTTTCGGCCGTTGTACGCTTCGACCTTCTTCAGGTGATTACGAACTGAATCCTTTATTTCGATCACTGCGATATACTGTTCTAGTTCCATGAGTCATGCCACTTCAAGATGTTTTAGTTATCTTCAATATTTGTCTATACTTCTTAGGTGTGGTACTGTTTCATTTTCATTTATAAAAGTGTTAGTTAGATCCAATGACTTGACCCAAAGTGTTGTGAGTTCAATACTTGGCTATAACAGTATTGAATAAAATCTTAGAAACTGAGTTAAAGGGAGATAATTTAAACATACGGAAATAGCATGATCGATGGAACAAGAACAATATATCCTAGTCCTCGAAATAAAAGGTTTGACTTTAAATTACAATCATGTGAAGGTCGGAAAGTACAAAGTTCGAAACGTCATCAAAATTTCATTCCTTTTTCTTACTTTCTTTCTTTCTTTTGTGCTTAATTTCCCATGTAAATTTCTTTCTTTTTTCTTTTTTTCTTTCTTTCATTCTTTTTTTCTTTCTTTTGTGCTTAATTTCCTATGTAAATTTCTTTCTTTTTTTTTCATTCTTTCTTTCTTTCTTTCTTTCTTTCCTTCTTTTTTCTTTCCTTCTTTCTTTCTTTCTTTCTTTCATTCTTTTTCTTTCTTTCTTTTTCTTTCTTTCTTTCTTTTGTGCTTACTTTCCCATGTAAATTTCTTTCTTTCTTTCTTTCTTTCTTTCCTTCTTTTTTCTTTCCTTCTTTCTTTCTTTCTTTCTTTCATTCTTTTTCTTTCTTTCTTTCTTTTGTGCTTACTTTCCCATGTAAATTTCTTTCTCTTTTCTTTCTTTCTGTCTTTCTTTCCTTTCTTTTTCTTTTTTCCTTTCTTTCTTTCTTTCTTTCTTTCTTTCATTCATTCTTTTTCTTTCTTTCTTTCTTTCTTTCTTTTTCTTTCTTTCTTTTGTGCTTACTTTCCCATGTAAATTTCTTTCTTTCTTTCTTTCTTTCTTTCTTTCTTTCTTTCTTTCTTTTGTGCTTATTTTCCCCGTGTAAATTTCTTTCTTTTTTCTCTTAATTTTGTCCTTTCAGCTTTTCTTTATTCTATTTATAATCATTTCTTCAGCTTTCCTTCTTTCCTTTTCATTTGTGGCTTTCCTTTTGTTTCAAACGTTTCTTGTTCGTTTTAATCCCTTCTTCATCCATTCCTCTTTTCTCTTATCCTTTTATCTTTTAATTAATTTTCTTAGAGTAATTTAGCATTTCTGTAGTTGCTCGTTGTCGGTTCAGTAACCTCTCATCGTAATTTCATAATTAAACTAATCATTTTCACTGATAAAAGGCATTGTGTACACGACTTAACAATCTTTTTTGTCGACTTTGACCACAAACTGGAAGGCTTTTCCGAAAAATTAATATAAGAACTAACATTACTCTAAGCTTCCTAAGTGCAATTATTACGCTGAAATAATCAGACACTCAAATTAATATATGTGCTGATCTTAGTGTATGTCTGATGAGTTTTTACATCAGGTGATGTAGATGCTGTGCAGTGGATATCGACTTAGAACGAGAAATCGGGGAGCCGAGTGCAAATTCCAGTTTAATTCCTTGCATTCACTTACGCGCAAATACCCTTGGAAAAGGTATTAATCCGTCTCTTCCCTCCAGTTATGGGTTAAATATTTTCCAATGTAAACTTCTTTCTTTTGAGCTAACTTTCCCATGCAAATTTCTTTCTGTCTGTCTTTTTTCTTTCTTTCTTTTGTGCTTACTTTCCCATGTCAATTTCTTTCTTTTTTCTTTCTTTCTTTCTTTCTTTTTTCATTCTTTCTCATGTAAATTTCTTTCTTTCTTTCTTTCTTTCTTTCTTTCTTTCTGTTTTGCTTACTTTCCTATGTAAATTTCTTTCTTTTTTCTTCCTTTTGTGCTTACTCTCCCTTGCAAATTTCTTTCTGTTCGTCTTTCTTTCTTTCTTTTGTGCTTACTTTCCTATGTAGATTTCTTTCTTTTTTCTTTCTTTCTTTCTTTGTTGAGCTTACGTTCCCATGTAAATTTCTTTCTTTCTTTCTTTTTTCTTTCTTTCTTTCTTTCTTTCTTTTGTGCTTACTTTCCTATGTAAATTTCTTTCTTTCTTTCTTTCTTTCTTTCTTTCTTTCTTTCTTTCTTTCTTTCTTTCTTTCTTTTGTGCTTACTTTCCCATGTAATTTCTTTCTTTTTCTTTCTTTCTTTCTTTCTTTCTTTCTTTCTTTAGTGCTTTCTTTCTCATATAAATTTCTTTCTTTCTTTCTTTCTTTCTTTCTTTCTTTCTTTCTTTCTTTCTTTTGTGCTTACTTTCCCAATATCTTTTTAATAACAGGACCGTTTTGGTTTTATATCCTTGGTTCCCATCCAGTTATTTTTACCGTATCCTGTATATCGAAGACTATAACCAATAACGGAATTATATTTTAATTACTACGAGATTTTACGGGAAACTGCAATAGGTGAGCAAGATTCAAAAGCAAAAGAGCTGAGGGTTGATTTGTCATTGTCTATGAATTCAAATCAATATTAATATTATTAAGAAAAGTGCTTTTTGTTTGCAACCTGTCGGTTTGAACTTCTGGCAAACTGTCATTTTGATATTATGTTTACTCTAGTTTTACTCAAAGCAATATTAAAAGGCAGTCAGTTGAGTCCCGTACGTGATACATGCTGTGAGCGATCAATTCTCGAAAGAGACAAAACTGACTGGGCAGAAGAGTTCCCGCAGTAGGCTGCCATTACTTTCTGCGGTAGACTGGTTGCCAACCAAAACTATAAAACCCAATCTGTCCTGTTATTTGACTCTTAGCTAGAGTGAGAAGAGATGCATTATATTATTAAGTGAGGGATCATTTTATTACATCATAAGAATGGAAAACCGAACCCCCACTTTATGACAAGTAGACGCCATTATCATGATTCCATTTATTATATTCAGTCAGTCAGTTAAGTGCCATACGTGATACACGTTTGGGTGATGATGTCTCGAAAGAGATATGATTGAATGGGAAGAAGATTATCCCGCAGTAAGTTGCCATTGCTTTTTTGTAAACGTTGTCAGCCAAGGCTATAGATCCCAATCTGTCCTATTATTTAACCCATAACTGGAGGGAAGAGACGAATTAATATCTTTCCCATATTTGTGCGTAAGTGAATGCAATGAATTTTACTGGAATTCGAACTCGGCTTCCGGATTTGTCGTTCTATGTCGATATCCACTGCACCACAGCGCACATCCAGGGGTTTTTTCAAAGTTCTTTAAAACAGGAACTACAGATAAAAAACTTCCAAGAAGCAAGAAAGTCAGAAGCAAAGGGGAAAAAATTGCAAAGTTTCGAAAGGACTGGCGCCAGGTCAAATGCAAATAAATTTTATGTTATAAACATTTATACCATTAACCAATAACACGGACAAACATTAGAAAGGCTCATCATGTATATACTTATTTTTACTTATATCTTGGCTTGCACATTTACTTGAACATTTAATTGGGAAAGAAGGTGAAGGTTAATTGGTAAAGAGACGAGCAGATAGAATGAATGAATGTAAACGAGAGAAGGTTCACAGATCAATCGCTTGTAATTGCGATTGACTCATCGAACGATAAATTAATGCAAAGAGTTGATTGAAGAGTTGACGAACAGAAGGTGATTTCCCGTTGCCAAACAGAAACGGACATCCTCCACCTTTCTTTTGCCATCACTTTTGCCTCAGAGGACGCATCGCCTCGGGCTTCATGAAGCACGCTCTACTGTTTGCCACTCATTGTCATCTCTTTATTACCTCGAGCTTAAGTGAGAAGTTCTCACATGTCCGACAACCAACCGCGAAATCAGCGGATCAATTACCGTTAATCAATAGCCGACTAATGACCTACAGTGAAATCAGCGGGGGCGGGGATATTTTAAAGATAAACAGGATGAATATATCAATATAAATTGGGAATTGTCCTGATGGAATATATTGATCTCCAGAAAATTTTAATAAATTAATAAATTAAAATACTATATTTTAAACAAATCTCTTTTAATAAAAAATGCATTTGTATTCAGTCAGTCAGTTAAGTGCCGTAAGTGATGCACGCTTTTGAGACATGACTGACCGGACAGAAGATTATCCTGCAGTGGGTTGCCATTGAGTTCTGCGGTAGACTGGTTGCCAGCCCAGGCTTTAGAATCCAATCTTTCCTATTATTTGACTCATAGCTGGGGGAGGAATATATGTATTATATTATTAAGTAATAATTAGTGGGGGATTAGTTTATTACTTCAAAACAATATAAAACTGATCCCCCACTTTATGATCAGTAGAAGCCTTAATCATGTTTCCAACTATTATATTCAGTCAGTCAGTTAAGTGCCACACGTAATACACGTTTTGGGCGATCATGTCTCAAAAGACCGACTGGGCAAAAGATTATTCTGCAGTAGGTTGCCATTGCATTCTGCTGTAGACTGGTTGCCAGCCAAGGATATAGAAACTAATCTGTCCTGTTATTTAACCCATAACTAGAGGGAAGAGATGGATTAATACCTTTGCCAAGTGTATTCGTGTGTAAGTGAATTCAAGGAATTCAACAGGAATTCGAACTCGGCTCCACGAATATCTCATTTCGAGCTGATATCCACTGCACCACAACGCACATAATCCGTATCTTTTAATTGTATTATCTTAGTCGAATTGAGAGATACTCAGCTGGCTGTTAAATGTATTTATATCGAAAAGAATATGGTCCAACAATTAACGAAACCCACCAGCACCATGCTTATACAAGTCAGGGAAAATCTTCTTCTTTGTGCCCTTTCCCTCGCAACCCCTGTTCCGTCATCCACCTATCAGGCCCTGCAAATATGTTATCCGTTGCCTTCCTCTGTCTCTTTTTCTTTCTATCTGGTCTGTCAGTATCAGTTTTTCCAAGCCCTCCTTTCTCTTCGCACATCCCAGGAATTTCAGTTGTCTCTTCCTGATGCTCACTATTAATTTCCTTTTCGTTGCCATTCTTTCCACCGTTGCTGGCATGTTTAGTCCACGATATCCGCAGCATCCTTCTGTAGATCCACATTTCCGCTGCTTCAAGTTTTGTCCTCATTTTCAATGATATTATCCAGCATTCACTGTCATATTGTAGAATCGTCATCACATAGCAATCCAGTGCTCTCCTCTTTGTTTCTAGCAAAATTGTCCTGTTTCTTAATACTTTACTCAGCTTCTGGAACGCTCCTTTGTCATGCCAATTCGCCTTCGGATCTCCGTGTCTCACTTTCCATCTCCTGTTAGAATACTTTCTAGGTATTTAAATTTTTGTACTTGCTTGCAGGGAATATACAAGTCCATTTTAATATACAAACTCGTTTTTAATACCATCAATACGTAGGCGACCATTACTCTCCTTTTTTGTATTTTCTGTGAAATGCTGTGATATTTGGAAGAGATTGTAGAAAGATTTTTCTTTCTTATGAATCACGTTTCTGAATTTGTAACAGTTCTTTTCTAAAACTGGCTGCCAAGCCAGGGTAAAAGTACAGTTTGCCGTACTATTTATCCAATATCTGAGATAGATATCAATAATCTTGCTTTCCTCAATAGTATTTTTGCGAACGTGAACGTGAACGCTATAGTCAGTCAGTTAAGTGCCATACGTGATACACGCTTGGGCGATCATGTCTCGAAAGAGACATGACTGACTGGGCAGAAGATTATCCCGCAATAGATTGCCATTACTTTCTGCGGTAGACTGGTTGCCGACCAAGGCTATAGAACCCAATCTGTCCTGCTATTTAACCCATAACTGGAAGGAAGAGACGCATTAATACCTTTCCCAAGGGTATTTGCGCGTAAGTGAATACAATGCATTCAACTGGAATTAGAACTCGGCTCCCCGGTTTCTCGTTCCGAGCCGATATCCACTGCACCACAACGCTTGAAAATTCGGCTTATTGAATCATACTTTCCATGCTTGTAATCATTACACTCCCTACACATGGAAGAAAAATATTTACGGACATTAAAATGCAAGAAATATTCAATCAGTTAAGTATTATACGGGATACATGCTTGGACGATCATGTCTCTTTCGATCCATGACTGACTATCCAAAAGATTTTTCCACGGTAGATTACTAATTCTTTATTTTCTAAACTGGTTACCACTGAAGGCTACAGAATCCAACTTGGCCTACTATTCAACCCATTGCTAGAGGGAGAAGAGATGGATTAATATCTTTTCCAATGGTATTTGCGTGTAAGTGAATGCAAAAGAAAATATTGTCTGGCGTTTAATATACGATTGTATTTTAACGAATCTATTTTATGCATTTTATTTTACCTGAAAATCCGCAGGGAGGACGTTGTCCGTCAGAGCGTCCAGCAAATTAATTTGGCGCTGGATGATTTTCCGACGCTCTGGCATAAGCGTGAGAATTTGAGGGACAAAGTGGCTCTCGTGGACTCAACATTTTCGTGTCGTGAGATTTAGCACCAGTAGCAGCTTCTCGGTGCTTAGAGTAGACTTTTTCACGATGCGTGGCGTATTTTATATATATATATATATATATGTAATGTTAGTGAAATTTTGCAAATTACTTTGAAGTTGTTGCGAAACGACCATCTACATATCGCAAGTAGCTGATAAAATTTCGATAAATTCAAAAACCAGGAAAATAGCTTCCAGATGAAAGCCTACTGATTTATTTCGAGAGAAAACAAATTTTTCAACAAGATAGTCACTGACGAAAAAAAAATCTTGAAAACTGAGAAAATTATGTCAAGATCACAAGCTCCTACCATCTCAAACTAAAGAAAATTGAAACGGGTAAAAAAAAATCTTCACTGGGTTTTGGTAGTATATATATATATATATATATATATATATATATATATATATATATACGTGTGTGTGTGTGTGTGGAAACTTATCACTATACTCGTTTCGAAGAAACCCTCCGAGTATATACGTGGAATGAAAAAAAATGGTTGTAAAAAAAGAAAGAGCTAAGCACGTGAACATCAGTCAAATACGTAGCCCAAAGAAAAAACTCGAGACGAGTAATCTGTAATAAAACAGTTCGCAATGCATAAGCAGAGCAGAAAAATTATATATATATATATATATGTCAGATTAAATAAATTGCAAACGTTATGTTTGCTTATTTTTAATAAAATCTGTTCATACTCACGCATAATCTTTCGCGTAGTATCATTGAAAGATGTCTGAAATGTAGCTGTAACGGTAACAGATGTTATCATTCATTTCTCAATGTACCCAATTACTTTCAATCTCCTTCCGCTAGCATCTTCAGGGGTGTGAAATATGGTATCAAAAAATTAAGAAATGAATGGTGATAACATCTGTCAACGTTACAGCTCATTTCTGACATCTTTTGATTGTAATACACGAAAGATTATCCGTGAGTATGAACGGATTTTATTAAAAATAAGCAGAAACAATGTTTGCAATTTATTTAATCTGACATGTCTAAAAGAAAATTTGCTGCCTAAATGCACAATATATATATATATATACTATTTAAGCTCTCACACCCTGATTGAAAAACAGTAGATACTCTGGCATGTACGCATCGCTCATTCAGTAATGGATTAGAGCACTCTGGCTATTGGGCGAATATAATGACAATATACACACTAAATAGTCTGCATTCTTCTACCGAACGCCCATAGCCCAGAGGTAGAACCGCCGACTGACGCCAATTCGGTCGGGTTTCAATTCTGGGTTAAAAGCAATCGGAGTCTAACCGTACTGATGAGCTGTGATACAGCGAAACACATCTGTCTGCGGATGACTATATATATATATATATATATATATATATATATATATACTACTCCATAGCAGCAAGTCGTAAATTAGTACAGAAGCTTTTCTGTCGCAATAAAAACATCCATTCTCAAAAAAGTTGGCCACTCACGGAGAAGTCTCGGCCCAAGCGAATAACAATTAAAATTGTTAAAAGAAAAAATTGATACGTTTTCACTATTTGGCACAGGTGTAAATACTAACACTGATGAATTTGTTCCTATAGGACATTCGCATCTATTTTACGCGTTTAATAACGGAAACATTCCCTCAATTCAGCAAATCGTTGTTTCATGATGGTAAACTTACTTTAGCTTAATATATCGTAACAGTACAAAAAACTGGAAACAAATTTTGGTGAATGAATATTGATACATTCCTATGAATAGAAATATGCTGAATATTTTTATTTAAAATTCCTCATAGATTTTTGCTTTGTAAAACAAAATCATTGGCATTGTTTCATATGATCAAATCTGTATTTGTTATTTTTATATATTTTCAGGTGTTATCTATGAATTTTCCGTCGGTTGCAAAAAAAAAAAAAAAAAAATTCCAAGCGAATGTTATCTCGTTTGTTAATCAAGCGAAGAATCTTTTCCGATAATAATGGAAGCTCTGATTCCATATTCTTCGAATGAAATGCAATCGTTTACGCCGCTTGGGTATTCAGTATTTATGAGACAAACGCGATAGTGTTATCACCTTCAGAAGTTCTTTTTACTTTTTTTTTTTTTTTTTTGAGTGGGGGACAAACTGTCATTTACAATTTATTTCAGTATTTCACCGACCTAGCAGAATCTTTCGACATCAATCTCAAATTATGCATTGCACACATTGAAAATGATTTGGCTTATCAGTTCCAAAGTCTGTCGAGATTTTATTTCACATGTCGTGTGTTGAAACAGAATAAGAAAAACATTAAATAGATTATGCGGAGCGTCTCGTGGGTCCAGGTCGTCTGAAATATTATTGTATGATATAATCAGCGTAAATGAAAGACTGCCATAATAACGCTCAATGTAAATAGGCATTTTGATGTTTTGTCTCGCTTTTTTTTTCTTTTCTTTTTACTCTGGTTGACCTCGTAATCAGTTTCTATATATTTTTTTAATCATTCACGACTGAAAGTTACTGAGAAAACGTTATTGAGAGGAAAGGACAATAAAATAACGGGTTTCAGGGAGACAAAAGAAAACGTCTGACTGTTGCATTTAATATTGTTGAGAGCAAAGCAAAAAGCTGGAAGAGAGTTTCCCAAATAAAAAGTAAGTAGAAAGGGCATTAAAAGAAAGGCGTCCAGGAAAAGATAAAATGGCGATTGATATTGCATCAATTTTGACCTTTCATTTACGCAATAAAACAACTTGTACGACAAAAGAACCGTTATTTCTTCGACACCAATATTACTGAATACACTTTTCACTCCCAATGATTATTTACAAGATTATTCAAATATGTGAACCAATTGTATTACAATATTTATAATTTACATTTTATAAATAATAGATTTGAATATTTCTTTTTTCGAAAAAACAAAATTCATAGAAAATATTTGCATTATGCTCATTTAAATTCACACCAGAGACTGCTAATCTCTAACCTTTGTCCTAGTAAGTTAGGCTTATTAAATACTTTGCTATTCATCCAAAAGTACAACGAATGGTTAGCATGTTCGTCTCGCAGAACATGAATGCAGCAAATAGACTGATTCCGAGTACTCTAAAATATTGGTCTTGTACTTTGACAAATGGATGCGCGTCGTGGTGCAGTGGATATCGGCTCGGAACGAGAAATGGGGAAGCCTAGTTCGAATTCCAGTGGAATTCCTTGCATTCACTTACGCGCAAAAACTCTTGGAAAAGGTATTAATCCGTCTCTTCCTTCCAATTATGGGTCAAATAACAGGACAGATTGGGTTCTGTAGCCTTGGTCGGCAACCAGTCTATCGCAGAAAGCAATGGAACCTACTGCGGGATAATCTTCTGCCCAGTCAGTCATGTCTCTTTCGAGACATGATCGCCCAAGCGTGTATCACGTATGGCACTTAACTGACTGACTTTGACAAATATATACATATGTCATACTATTTGTAGTATTTATTGCCAAGTGGATAATTCTAAATGATGGAATGGTTCTTTTGTTAATATTACTCTGTAAAATTTTACAAGGCAAGGAAGCAAAGATGGACTCGTCTGAATCACCCTATTTTTTTTCATTCTTTCATTGATGAAACTGCAATATAAGTAATTATTAAATATTTATAAATTCATTTGATGCACATGTTATTGCACAGTATTAACAAGAGAACCATTCTATTTTCATTTACAGTTATTCACTTGGCAATAAATACTAAAAAATAGGATGAAATATATGATTTTTTATGAGACTTGGGTCGCCTTATAATTATAGCCAGTAGTGTAGTAGGTGAGTCTTCCCCCGCAGCACTGCTCAAAATTCTTATCTCTAAAAATTTATTGAGATTCTTACAGGCTTCTATCATAGAAGACACTTTGCACTCAGCTGTGATAAGTTCTGTAAATGCAGACAAAGGTTATCACTATAAAAATACAATCACATTTGTACGAAATGTTTTATTGCGTTTATTTTTAACCATCTTCCTAATTTGGGAGAGACTGCTTATTTGCCAAACAAGTGGCTGAAATCTCAGATTTTACCTGACTGTTGACATCAAGATATAAATGCAAAGATCAAAACGCGTCAATATGTTAACATATTTCAGCCTTAGTATTTGTCTATATTTCTGAGATGGCGTAGTATTGACAGTATTTAAATTATTCGGACTATTGTCCTCATCTTTGTTGCCATCTATACGACGTTTAATAATAGATCATTCTATTTGTCCGTATTTCTGAGATGAGGTAGTATTTACAATATTTACATTATTCGGACTATTGTCTTCAATTTTGTTGCCATTTATACGACGTTTAATAATAAATCATTCTATTTGTCTATATTTCTGAGATGGCGTAGTATTGACAGTATTTAAATTATTCGGACTATTGTCCTCATCTTTGTTGCCATTTATACGACGTTTAATAATAGATCATTCTATTTGTCTGTATTTCTGAGATGAGGTAGTATTTACAATATTTACATTATTCGGGCTATTGTCCTCATCTTTGTTGCCATTTGTACAACGTTTAATAATAAATCATTCTATTTGTCTATATTTCTGAGATGGCGTAGTATTGACAGTATTTACATTATTCGGACTATTGTCCTCATCTTTGTTGCCATTTGTACAACGTTTAATAATAGATCATTCTATTTCTCTATATTTCTGAGATGGTAGTATTTACAGTATTTACATTATTCGGAGTATTCATATTTGTTGCCATTTGTACGACGTTTCGGCCGTTGTAGGCTTCTTCTGGGCCATGTGTCCTTAAAGATACATGACGCAGTGGATATAGACGTTGCTTTGTTCCTTTGACTTGACCCAAAGAATTGTGAGTTCAGTACCAGCCTACAGCTGTGGTGAACAAGTGACTTACATGGTTAGAGGGAGATAACTTATGATTTCCAGAAGAGGCTCTAGGCAAGGAATGGAGTTCATATACCCCACTGTTTTTAATAAAGAGTTCGGTTTGAAATTACTATAACCTGAAGAAAGCCGGAGAGCACAACGGCTGAAACGTCGTACAAATAGCAACAAAGATCAGGACAATTGTCCGAATAATGTAATGATGCTGACGGTTTACTACCACTACCTAAAGTCGCTCCAAATGATTCAACATTAAACTGCGGTTTTTAAGCGTGCTATTAAATTTTCAAGACATAACTTTTAAATTAGTGTTGTGAGACCGATACTTACCTACATCATGGATTTTTCCAGTACTATATTACTATGTGAAGGGTAGTATTATGAGTAGTCGCCCCAGTAGTGCGCAGCCGCGTACGGCTACCAATATCGGACAGCACTGGATAGTAAGCTCCGCTTACACTTACACTATTCTTTGTAACCTTTCTGTTTAATATCCCTTTCTTTGCCTTTAACCCGTGTTCCGTGTTTTCCTTCCGTGGCCCCCACTCTGGGTCCACATTATTGGCGACAGAAGATTCGAGGGCCAACTAAATATAGTAGCATTAGTAGTGCTACCTTTGTCACTGTCAGCTCTCTGCCTTCTGACCCGGTCGTGCCTCCGTAATGTAGCACCACGAGCGCCACTACTGACACTGTCAGCACTCTGCCTTCGGGTAGAGGGCGCTCTCTGCTTCCGAGTAGAGAGTAATAACCCAGTTGTAGTTCCGCCGAAGGGTAGAAGCACGACTGTGCAAAAATAGACAGCATTTTTTTGGCCGGGCCGTATAGCCCGGAAATCCCAGTCAAAACTGACCATGTGTCACATGTTGCCCTTACTGGAAGGGACAACTTAATAAGGTAGCACCAGTCGTGCTAGTTCTTTGTCTTCAGGCAGAGAGCACGAACCCAGTCGTGGCTCCGCCGAAGGGTAGATTCACAACTGGGGAAAGATAAATAGATATTTTTGGTCAGGCTATATGGCCCGGAGGACCCATATTAAAAGGCCTTGTGTCACATTTCGCCTTAAGTGAGAATGTGACTAAATACCGTAGCACCAGTAGTGCGCAGCCGCGTACGACTACCAATATCGGACACCACTGGATAGTAAACTCCGCTTACACTTACACTATTCTTTGTAACCTTTCTGTTTAATATCCCTTTCTTTGCCTTTAACCCGTGTTCCGTGTTTTTCTTCCGTGGCTCCCACTTTGGATCCACATCAGTTAGTTAACTTGAAATGATTTTGTGGCGATACCGAGCAAAAGCGATGGACCAGATGTTTGCTCTATCACGACAAAAAGGCAAATGACCAAAAGTCAGGTAGATCTGCGCAGATGTTCCGGTTGAAAAATAAAAATTAATCAAATATTAAATTTCCATTTCGCGAGCCTACGCGAATTTTATTTATCAGCCAATGGGAAGCCCAGAATCAAATACAAGTGCGAAATCCCAAACGAACTGCTTTGATCCAAAAAACAGATATAAAAAGCAATACAGACAGACTGACGGAGAAAGACGAGCGTGATTAGTATCTCTCTTGACCAAGTCAAGTGTCTACTACGTTCGACTCTCTTCACCTCTCCTTACCTTCTTCCCTGTCTCAAAACTACTTACTGACCTAAAGATCGACTACATCAAAGACATTCCTTACTTACACGCTCCCCACATTCCTAAGCATTGATTCTCTTTCAGCATTTTATTTGCCAAGAACATTTAACCTCCGTTGGACGTATATTCAAGTATTACTTTAATTGTAAAAACATTAATTGATATGTGTATATATAAAAATGTTATTTTTCAACTCAAATTGCTTCTCTTGATTTTATAATCATTTCAAGATTTATCAACTGACTCCCACTACAACTAGAAAAGAATAGATAAGATACCCCGCTGTAATTTAAAAGCGGACAAAGCAATTAAGTAAACGGTACCTTAAGTTGACTCAGTTGTGGGCAGTAAATTCATATAAAATAAAAGAAATAACAACCATTAGAAATGAGCGTTAACATTCGAGTTCATGAACCTCTTTCCTGCCTTTTCTTGTGGTCGGAAGTTGTAAGAAGATTTCTTTGATTTCTTTCTATTTCCATTTTACCTCCGACGAAGAAGGAACTGGTCTTAACTAGTCATGCTTTATATTACTGCCATTACGGGGGTCGATCACATGTCAACCTATTAAGAGTTCAGTGACCAATCATGTTTATACTACATTAGCTGCCTTAAGCAGTTGTTACGTGACACCACCTATAAATTTATACTAAAGTAGGTTTCATTGTAGATCTTCATTAAATCAACTTTTCTCGTGCACATGAGCAAAACAGTGACAGGATTCGAAAAAAAATCGTACCGTTTACAGATGCTCTGACCTGTTGTTTGAAAAAAGATTTTTTTTCTTTTATTATTTATTTTATTTATATTTTATTATATATTATATTTTTTCTTTTATTATATCCCCGAATATTTTTTACTTATAATTGCAACATTTATGACATCAAATTAAGTATTTGACTCTGGCATGACTACTTAACTGCCTCTGTACATGACAGTTATAAATGTTACAGTATCTAGGCATAAGGTTCGGGCGCATATCTGTACTTCAGATGAGATATTTGTGGGATCATCTACAACGTTTTTTTCCTTCTTCATTCACGAGCGCGTTAATAACGGCAAACGCGTTCAGGAAATTTCATTGCCGATACAAACTGCAAAGAGGAACGATCGTTTTATTTACTTCTTTATGAGAATATACAAGAGGGACACTCAACAAGTTCATCTTTACACCCTGCCTGGTGACAAACGCTGCTGGTGGCGCCAGGGGTGGCGGTTCCGCCATAGCCACCGAAACCGTGATATCACCCCTGGTCGGCGGCTGATGAAGACAGGGTATTGCACGTGCTAACACACGTTGTATGTTACAAATTTATCCAAGAGAACAGAGTTTTACAAGCATGTGTGTGAAAAAAACAAAACAAAAAAAAACAAACATTACTAATGTAAGTTTAAGCATGTATAATTTTTCTAGCGTAAATTCAACCCCTAATTTTTAAATTTTAAGTATCAATGTCATGCATCTAAAACTAGCAACTCAGGTTAAAATTCATTGGTTTCATTAACGAAGGTTTTTTTTTTTGTTAATATAAGCCAAAGACGATGCGTGACGCTAAGATCTAATCAGTCAGTTAAGTGCCATACGGGATACACGCTTGACTGGGTAGAAGATTATCCCGCAGTAGGTTGCCATTGCTTTCTGCGGTAGACTGGTCGCTCGACCAAGGCTATAGAACCCAATCTGTCCTGTTATTTGACTAAAAGCTAGTTAAGGAAGAGATGTATCATATTATTACATAGTAATTAGTGGGGGATCAGTTTATTACTTTATAACAATATAAAAACGATCCTCCACTTTATAACCAGTAGAAGCCTTAATTATTATTCCAACTATTATATTCAGTCAGTCAGTTAAGTGCTATACGTGATACACGCTTGGGCGATCATGTCTCGAAAGAGACACGACTGACCGGGTAGAAGAATATCCCGCAGTAGGTTGCCATTGCTTTATGCGGTAGACTGGTTGTTTGCCAAGGCTATAAAATCCAATCTGTCCTGTTATTTAACCCATGACTGGAAGGAATAGGCGGATTAATACCTTTCCCAAGGGTATTTGCGCGTAAGTGAATGCAATGAATTCAGCTGGAATTCGAACTCGGCTCCCCGATTTCTCGTTCCGAGCCGATATACAACGCACATCCGCACATAAGATCTAATACGTTAAGTTAAACCTCTTTCCTTTTTTTTCTTTTCTTCTCTTTTCTCTTCTTTTTCTTTTTTTTTTCTTTTTTTGTTTTTCTATTTAACATGACTTTGTATGGATGAATTTGAATAATTCATTGTTGTATGACTTTGATCTGATATGCAGTGAGAGCCGCAAAATATATTACCAATGTATTTGTAAATAAATATCTAACTTTTGTTTCCTGATTATAATAATCCAATGTACCTTTGTCGTGGATATATATAGAAAAATTATGTAAATATTCTAAAATATAATTTATAATATAATATAATATAATATTATATAATATATATATATATCTTATTATTATTATTATTATTATTATTATTGTTGTTGTTGTTGTTGTTGTTGTAAGCGTTATCTTCAGTGGATCCACATATTTGTGCTTTTTTTAGACAGGGTATCGGCTTGAAATGAGAAAGTGGAGAGCCGAGTTCGAATTTCAGACGAATTCGTTTCATTCACTTACACACAAGCACTTTTGGGAAAAGTATTAATCTATCTCTTCTCCAACTATGGGTTGAATATCAGAATAGATTGGGTTCTATAGCCTTGGTTGGCAACCGGTGTACGACAGAAAGTAATAGCAGCATACTGCGGGAATATCTTCTACCTAGTCAACCATGTCATTTTCGAGACATGATTGCCCAAGCGTGTGTTACGTAGGGCAATTGACTGACTGACTTACTGACTGAACAATGTTTATTGATCTCAGCATACGGGAACCGTAATAAAGAAATTGTGTATTTCGGAATTTTCTTTATCAATTCTCTTGAATACACAATCCAGTAGACGTAAATCCCTCAGATAAAACAAATCAAGACGAGGCGTTTGCTCAAAAAGATAACGTTTGCAAGAGTAAGAAATAACGTGGGATTAAACAAAATACATTCATTTAAAGGACAACACGTGTCGCTACTCAAAGATCGTGAAACTTGAGCAGCAAGCTGAGTTGTCATTCGTTAAGTGTTGACGTGGTGAAGTGTTTTTTCGCTCTGTCTAGTCTAGACGTTGAGCACTTTAATCTACTGCGTAGGTAGGTGTTTTCCTCTTGATCTTATGTTTCTTCTTCCATTACATGTTTGAGATTTTTCCTTGTCTAAATATTAAGGTCTTCTGAACAGTTGTCTGTCAGTTAAACCAATATTGTTTTGTCTTTTGCGCGTATATATATATATATATATATATATATATATATATATATATGTATATATATATATATATATATATATATATATATATATATATATATATATACGCAAAAGACAAAGCATTGTTGGGTCTACCTAATATATATATATATATATATATATATATAACCATCTGAGTAGTGAGTTCGATCTTCACTGGATGCTCCATATTTTTCCCTTTGAACAACATCTAAGCTACGCGTAGAAATTAATTACGACTGAATAGTGAGTTCAATCCTCACTGTGTGCATCATAAACTTGAACTTGTCAATATTTGAGATACGCTTTGAAAATCACTATATATATATATATATATTCGTCAGATTAAATGAAACATTTCTGTCTGCTTATTTTTAATAAAATCCGTTCTTGCTCACCAATAATCTTTCGCGTATTATAACTGAAAGATGTAAAAAATGAGTTGTAACGTTGACAGATGATTTTATTATCCATTTCTCGATGTTCCCAAGTACTTTCAAGCTCCTTCCGAAAGAAAGTTCTTGGGAACATGGAGAAATGTATAGTAAAATCATCTGTCAACGTTACAGCTCATTTCTTATTTCTACCCAAATACGCGATATTCGTTGTGGTGCAGTGAATATCGACTTCGAACAGCAAATTGGGGAGCCGAGTACGAATTCTAGTTGAATTTCTTGCATTCACTTGCGCGCAAATACCCTTGGGAAAGGTACTAGTCTGTTTCCTCCCTCCAGTTATGGGTTAAATAACAGGACAGATTGGGTTCTATAGTCTTGGTCAACAACCAGTCTACCGCAGAAAGCAATGGCAACCTATTGCGGGATAATCTTCTGCCCAGTCAGTTATGTACCTTTCGAGACATGATCGCCCAAAGCGTATATCACGTATGACACTTAACTGACTCGAGTAGGAGATCAGTAAATGAAAATTTCTATTCCATCATACACGTGTTAAAAATTAGAATTTTTTTAAGAGGTCTGCAAATTTGATCAAAAACTGCTCTTGAGTTGAGAGGCATTTTTATTCAGTTGTACGAAAACCGATTCTGTTTTGCTTAATTCTCAGTTCTTAAAATATAGGTTGAGTGCAAACATCATTTTCTATTCTGCAAGTCGACTTAAATCAAATCTTCATTTGGTGTCTGAAACTGTCGCTGTTCCAGGAAATGTTTGTATCCTTGTCGTAATGCTTGTAATATCATCATTTTTAGCAAGTATTTTCTCTTTTAACTTAATAACCTTGTAACCTTTCCAAAACAGAACGTATCATCTGAAATTTTAATAAAAATTAGGTGACACTGAATTCAAAAAGATTTTTATTTTTTTATTTAATCATTCCACCTGAATCAAGGTGGTGCCGTCATTATGGTGCAGGGGATTACTGTGAGAGAAAACACTTAATACAGGTGATATTGAATAAAGGATAAAAGATTAATGGGTTTCAAGAAGAATGTTCGGAGAATCAATGAAACGGAATTTGATACTTACCTGATGTAAATCAGGTGGGAATCCGAATAATCTCTCAGTTGCGTCTCAGTCCTCGAATACAGTGTGCGGCTCAGTTGTAGCTCCGTCCGCAAGGACAGTGATGCATCTAAGAAAAATCACACTGAGTAGATACCCGGTCCCGAGGAACAGTGTCCCGCGGCCGCTCCACCCCATTGCAACAGACTGGTGAAAGAAGTGCTCGTCACCGGGGCCAGCTCAATCGACTGGGGAAATTTTGTTCCTTCGCCCGTCTTTACGTGGTCGGGCTCCCCACGTTAAAAAAGATATTGTGTCACATCTCGCTCCAGTGGGGGAGTAGGGTAAAATATATAAATTAAATGGAAAGAGAATTCACAGGTGAGAAATACGAGAAAAGAAACTGTTCGAATAGAAGCGCTAATTGCATTTAACTATTTCAACGGTAAAAAGGTGGGACCTAGATGCCAATCTAGTACCACGATTAAATGCACGTGGACCAGACACCAGGGAAAATCTTGTAGAAAAAGACTGAGGAAGCCACGTTCGTCGAAGAGAAAGTCAGGACCGATTACATTGCTGATTCTTCTTTGGATTTTGTCAAGAACATCGAGATGAATAACATGAGCACCCGACCCGATATCGCCACAGTATTCTATACAAAAACGAATGTTATATTTGTAAATGCGCAAGATGGATTCTGATGATTAAACCTTCTAGCAAGACACAGGTGTAATTAATATATTCTAAGCACTTCAATATATATATATATATATATATATATATATATAAATATAATCGTGTGCGTTGTGGTGCAGTGGATATCGGTTCGGAACGAGAAATCGAGGAGCCGAGTTCGAATTCCAGTTGAGTTCATTGCATTCACTTACGTGCAAATACCCTTGGGAAAGGTATTAGTCCGTCTCCTCCTTCCAGTTATGGGTTAAATAACATGACAGATTGGATTCTGCCAACCAGTCTACCGCAGAAAGCAATGGCAACCTACTGCGGAATAATCTTCTGCCCAGTCATTCATGTATCTTTCGAGACATGATCACCCAAGCTATGGCATTTAACTGACTAAATCGTATTGCTCCAAGCCATTTTACAGCCACTGTTGTGCAGGGTTACATAGGTGGAAAGTTATGTTATGAGAAAGAGTGACAGGTTATAGGGGGTGTCAGGAAGTGGGTAAGAGAAGGATGAGAATACTGATGAGAATGGAGTTGAAGGAGAAAGGAGCAAGAGAGAGAGAGGGAGAGGATGCAGGTTAGTGAGATAGAAGATGACTATTGAATTTACATTTAAATTCTTGGAGATTGTAGCTATAAGGGAAGCAAGTAAACGGAATGGAATTCCACAGTGAGGGAAGTGCGAGAAAAGAAGCTGGCGGAGTAGAATCTGCGTTTACATTTTATTGGTTTCACAGTGAAATGGTGGGATCTAGTTGCTAATCTTGTAGCTTGAGTAAATTCATATATAGGTGGCACCAGTAAACTAAGTTCACCGGAGCACCTCGATTTATGAATCAGTTATAACAAATTTAGAGTAGGCTATAAAGAAATCGAACATATACTATAGGGTTACTTTGGTACAACACTATAAGTTGTTATAAAATCAAGATATTAAATAGAAATCTCAATCTATGCCTGACATATTCTCCTCTGATCTAAACTTTCATGCGGATGTCGGACACGAAGTCCAGAAGTCATCTACCATAGAAAGGTTTATTTTTTAAAATCAATGATTAAAACTGGCAATATGGCAGTGAATGCTGGAAAATATCATCAAAGATGAAGAAAAAACTTGAAGCAGCGGAAATGTGGATCTACAGAATGATGCTGCGAATAACATGGATCGAGCATGTGAGTAATGATGAGGTTTTGGAAATGATGGAAACAAAAAGGAAATTAATACTGAGCATCAGGAAGAGACAGCTGAAGTTCCTGGGACGTGCAATGAGGAAAGAGGGCTTGGAGAACCTGATACTAACAGGCCAGAAAGATGGAAAAAGAGACAGGGGAATGCAGCGGATAACATATTTGAAGGACCCAATCAGATGGATGATGGAATAAGGGTTGCATGGTGTAACGTGCTAAGAGCTACAGGAATAGGGATATATGGAAAGCCATGATCGCCTATGTCATGTAAAGACATGGCACATAGAAGAAGAATATATAGGCCAACTGTTTATAAGAAATTCTAATGTGAATAAAAAATGGGGGACAAATTCTATATTATAATCAATATATAAACTGAACCCTCATTTTGTGACCATGTTAGTTTCTATATATTTATTTTGTAGATTTATGGTCTTGGGCTAGTGGATGGTAGATCGGGGTTTGGGTTGTGTAACAGGAGAAGGTGTGCTAACAGACATCAGGGATAGGGAAACGTGGAAAGCCATGATCGCCTACGTCCAGAAAGTACGGGGCACATAGAAGAAGAAGAAGACTGACGCTAGATGATCTTGATGAAAGATCTTAACCAAATAATTAAAAACACGTTATTTGAACATCAACAACCAAGTGGATAGCACAATTATCTCGAAGAATAAATAATGATAGCATCAGTATATTGAAATGAGTGATGTTGAATTAAGTACAAGTATTTTTTCTCGAGACAAATGATGGTCCTGGGCATGATCGTAAACTGGATGCGGCACTAAGGACTATGATTGGAAGGTTGTGAGGAGCATGGAACCACCTCTTAATTGCTGTTGTTCCCAGACCCACCCTGCCCCTGGAGTGATAGCACCTGTTAGGGTCAAAGCGATGCGCAAATAGTCAACCACTCCAAACTGTGGTCAAAGCAATATGAAATTAAAAAAATAGACTTTTACAGAAAAATATATTTTTTAAGGAAAAATATTACCAACAATACAGTTTTGAAGAAAAAAATTACCATAATACATTTTTAAAGGAAAAAAATATTACCAGCAATACATTTTTTTATAAAAATAACTAGCAGACAATTTCAGTTTTGAAAAATAAATTAAAAACATTCAAAATCTGAATAAATCAACCTTTTCACTATAACTGAACATCTATCTAAACTTATTCATAAATGGAACTTTGTCTGTGTGTGTGTCTGTGTGTATGTGTGTCCGTTACTTATAGAGTCCGAAACGGCTGAACCGATTTTCTTGAAAATTTACACAGCGTCTGCGAGTGTTTTTAGCTAGGTTTTGTGTCCAGGTACCCTCGATAAATATTGAAAATCGATAATCGAAAACATCGGGTTATAGATGGAGTGGTCCGATTTTAATCAAATTTGATACACCCAAAGACATAAGAATATATATATATAAAAGGCAAGATCTTTGTGTGCGTGTCTGTTTATCTGATTGTAAGTATTATGCTTTTTCGGCCCTTTTATCTTAGTTTTTGCTTCGGATTTGACTCTAAGTAGGTATAATTGTAGTTCTTAGTCGCAGCCATGATACCATTTACTCAGAGGACTTATTTAGCCTTCAAAATTCAGTTTACGACGAAAATACTTATTTGATATCGATACCAGGAAATCAAAATTTGACTTACATCTATTCATTTTTTTTTTTCAGTCTACGGTTTCGCTTTAACTAGAAACAACTATTGCTTTTTAGTCTTTCCTGCCAATGTCTAAAGAGTCTGAGCTCCAAGACCATGGATTAGTTTTAAAACTTTCATTACACCCGAGCAACGCCGGGCTATACTGCTAGGTAAAATATAATACCTTAAAAGACTACTTTTTTGGCATTAAAAAACACACAATTGTTGATATGCTTTTTAACAAAACTCAAAATCAAGACAAATGATGTTTCCACAAAGACATGTATTTTTGAAAAAAATTGTTTATACTTTATCAAATTTTTCTACATAACTTAAAAAACTTACCGTCAAAAGACTGTTAAACATTGTTCTTTTTTCTCTTTCTTTTCGTAAATCGCACGCTTCTTCAATGTTGCAGAATATTGGAAAAGTAAAATCTATCATTTTGTTTATTGTTATTGTTGTGTTTTGTCACTAGCTGTAAGTTTGTACTTTTTAATTCACTGGGTACATTAAGTTATCGGTCTAGTCACAACATTGAGCTCCGACAGGCAATCAAACTGTGAATTAAGTGACATACGCGATACACGCTTAGGCGTTCATGTCTCGAAAGAGACATGATTGACTGGGCGGAAGATTTTCCCGCAGTAGTTTGCCATTACTTCATGCGGTAGACTGTTTGCAAGCCAAGGCCATAGAACTCAATCTGTTATTTAACCCGTAAATTGTAGAAAGAGACTGATTAATACCTTTCCTAAAGGTACTTGTGCGTAAATGAATGCAATGAATTCAACTAGAATTCGAACTGGGCTCCCCGATTTCTCGTTCCGAGCCGATATCCACTGCACCACAACGTACATCCCCCGACAGGTATATTTTTTCAAAATATGCTCAAATATCGATTTTGCATTTTGAGATTTCTCGAGGTTGTTATGGTATCCCCAGTTGGTCAAAGAATTCAAACAGTTTTAATAGAATTGATTCCATTGCGCCAACCACCACTGGAATCACTGTGGCATTCTGTTCTTGCATTCCAAAGAAAATTGTCATCTTAACTTTCAAATTAAAATAGTTTGTTATTTGCTCAAGCTACTTGGCTGCCACATTTGTGTCACTCGGTATGGTAACATCAATAATATGTTTATTGCCTTTATTTATTGTGTATTTTGGGTTTTTTTTCCTGATGCTTTAACTACAAGAATTTTAGGATGTTACTAAATTAGCAACTAGGTCTCACTGTTTAACTGTTCGACTAGCCAGATGAAACCGCCATTTATAACATTAAAAGTTTCATTTTTCGCACTTCTCATCTGTGGAAAGCCCTTCCGATTTCATGCCAACTGAAAATATCCAGAAATTTAAATGCTATGTCGATATCTTCTGTCTGCCTCTGTTGTTCTTCTCGGCTCTAAAGCCTTCTCATTCTCTTTCACCCACTCACTCTTCATCACTAAATTATTCTCGTTCTCTTTAACTCCTTCACTCTTTATCACTAAAGACTTCTCATTCTCTTTCACTCCCTCACTCTTTATCACTAAAGACTTCTCATTCTCTTTCACTCCCTCACTCTTTATCACTAAAGACTTCTCATTCTCTTTCACTCCCTCACTCTTTATCACTAAAGACTTCTCATTCTCTTTCACTCCCTCACTCTTTATCACTAAAGACTTCTCATTCTCTTTCACTCCCTCACTCTTTATCACTAAAGACTTCTACTTCTTTCACTCCCTCTCTTTATCGACTTCTCATTCTCTTTACTCCCTCACTCTTTATCACTAAAGACTTCTCATTCTCTTTCACTCCCTCACTCTTTATCACTAAAGACTTCTCATTCTCTTTCACTCCCTCACTCTTTATCACTAAAGACTTCTCATTCTCTTTCACTCCCTCACTCTTTATCACTAAAGACTTCTCATTCTCTTTCACTCCCTCACTCTTTATCACTAAAGACTTCTCATTCTCTTTCACTCCCTCACTTCACCTAACTAAAGTCTTCTCATTTTCTTTTACTCCCTCACTCCTTATCAAAAAAGTTTTCTTATTCTCTTTCAATCTCGTAACTCCTGCGTCCTAGTGGTATTATCGCTTTACTTCAGTTGACATAATTAAATTATATTTATTTATTTATTTATTATGTCATTTTCATCTTAATTCGATTTCTGCTATGGTCATACTACCTACCAAGTCTGCGGAAAGACCTAAGGCAGGACGTGTTGTTTTGTCATTGCTAAATTTCATTGTTTTTCTATCTTCAATAACACCACAAGGGTTACATGGACAAAGTTTTCCTCAGTGTGTGGGCTGTACTTAAAAAGAAAAATATTTTGTTAATCTGTTAAGGTGAGGCTTTCAGGGATTATTTTTTATCCTTCAAAGTGCACCTACTATCACTATCACTGGTACTATTCTTGTTTTCAGTTTCCATATTTTTTCTATTTCAATTTCCAGGTCTTTATATTTTGATAGTTTTTCGAATCCCTTTGTTGCTATGTTAAAATCACCTGAAGAAGCCATATCAATTAATATGCAAGTTTTGCTTTTTTTGACAATAATGTCCGGCCTATTTGCTTCAATTTTCCTATCTGTGTAGATAGTGTAATCCAAGAGAATGATGACATCTTCTGTTTCTGAAACCGGTGCTGGTTGATGTTCATACCAATGTTTGTTTAAATATTTTACAAAGTATTTGCATATTGTCCAATGTAAATATTGCCCCACTCTATCATGACGATTTTTATATTCATTTGGGGCAAGTACAAAACATCCTGAGATCAGATGGTCTATTTTCTCTTGGTAATTGTCACAGAACCTGCATTTTGGATCCACGTTGAAACTTCCTCGTGAAAAGACTCTGGTCTTGGGCTGCAAGAATAAAGACTTCAGTTTCAGACTTTATTCCAGATGCTGGTAACCATCGAAGAGTATTAACTTTATCAACATCGGGGTTATTAGAGAGTTCTGAATATTGACTAAGCAGAGGTTTGTCTTGTCACCGTTGTTGTTGTTGTTATTATTATTATGTCATTTTTCATCATATTTCGATTTCTGCTTTGGTCTCACTACCAACCAAGTCTGCGGGGAGACCTAAGGCAGGTAGTGGCGTGTTGTTATGGCTCCATTTCATGTTTTTCTATCGTCCCTATCATCCTCAGCATTACATAGATAAAGTTTTCCTTAGTGTGTGGGCTGTACTTAATAAGACAATTTTTTGTATGTCTCTTAAGCTGGGGTTTCCAGGGATTCTTTCAATGTGTTGTTTTGTTCCATTTTTTATCATTCCAAGTGCACCTACTATCACTGGCACAACTCTTGTTTTCAATTTCCACATTTTTTCTATTTCAATTTCCAGGTCTTTATATTTTGACAGTTTTTCAAATTCCTTGATTGCTATGTTACAATCCGCTGGACAAGCCATATCAATTAATAGACAAGTTTTCTCCTTCTGGTTTTTAACAATAATGGCAGAGAAGCTTTTGTCTGTCCGGGTCTCTTCACGGAGCTTCTCTGCCATTCTGAAGATGAGATTTTGATCTCTAAATATTAATGTATAATAAATAGGTAATACCCAAACACTTCTTTACCTTCCTTTATTTTACTCAACGCATTGTGACAGCCTTCAAGACATAACCCATATAACTATTTTGCACAATGCTTCAAGCAAATTACAAAACTCTACTATTATTATTATGATTGTTGTTGTTGGTGTTGTTGTTATGTTTCTGTTGTTGTTGATGATTTTCTTTATTCATTTATTTATTTTCACATTTATTTTTAATTTTGTATGATACAAAAGAAAGAATCATGTTGACAAATACTTCTGCCTTCTTTTTCACTCTTCATGCTAAAAGTATTCAGAATAACCGGCCTTATTCATTTACAAGATCCGCCACTTACAGTCCGTATAATTGTCGTTAAAAATGTCGTAATCTCCACATAAAGACGAGTATAAAAATGAGTCAGGTAAACAAAAGTGACACCCGCGCGTTAATAGGGCAATTACGAGCGGCAAAAAGCAGTTAATTCCTTGACGAGTGGAGTCAAAGAGGCGCTAAGTCTCCTCGGCAGACGTTATCCTATTATATAAAGGATTATTTCAAGTTCTTCGTAGCTAAATTGATGTTGTCCATTCGTTCTTAAAGTGTCGAGAGTAAAAACAGAAAAAAAGGTTAATTGTTTAAGTGGATTCTGTAAGTTACGAAATGCGCCCACATTTTCCTCTTGTGGGTCTTGAGGTAATTTATTACGCATGCGTGATCTGTACGACAGGTGTATGAATATCTTTATTATCTATTTAATTTGTTTGTAAGCCTTTCTTTCCTTATTCGTTAAGTTTCTTTTTCTTAATTTGTTTTTGCTATATTAGTCGTTCGTTGTCTGTCTCTGTCTGTCTATCTACTTTCTCTCTCTCCTTCTCTCTTTCTCCTTATCTCTCTTTCTCTCTCTCTCTCTCTCTCTCTCTCTCTCTCTCTCTCTCTCTCTGTCGATCTCGTTTTCATTCCGACGATCTTTTTATCTATCTTCACCCTTCACCTGGAGGCTCTTATTCCTGTTACACCATGCAACCTTCGTTCCATCATCCAATTGATTAGGACTTTCAAATATATTATCCGCTGCTTTCCTGTCTCTTTTTCCCTCTATCTGGCCTGTTAGTATCAGGTTCTCCAATCCCTCTTTCCTCATTACATGTCCCAGGAACTTCAGCTGTCTCTTTCTGATGCTCAGTATTAATTTCCTTTTCGTTTCCATTATTTCCAAAACCTCATCATTGCTCACATGCTCGATCCATGATATTCGCAGCATCCTTCTGTAGAAACAACGTTCATCGAAAAAGCAAAATGAATTCTGAAAAAATCAAGGGACATTTTATTTATTGAGGCATTTGCTCGAGCATCTGGAACTATGTCTCAATTAATAAAATGTCTCTTGATATTTTTTTTCAGAATTCATTTTGCTTTTCCGATGAACGTTTTGATATCAACAGTCAATTTTCACTCTTTATTTTCTGCATCTCATTTTCATATAACAATTTTTTTTGCTTTTCTTTTTTTTGTTCTTTCTTATACTTTTATTCACTTTATTTTCATTCGAACGATGTTTCTTAATTCCTTCTTTTCTTTTCCTTTCTTTCTTTTTACTATTTCCGTCTCTCATCGTTCTTTTATGCATTGATTCTTCCTCATACTATTGTTCTTTCTCTTTCCTTTTTCTTTCTTTTGTTATTTCATTTTGACTCTTTCGTTTCTTCTTCTCTCCTTCATTCTGACGAACTTTTGTCTTTCTTGCTTTTTGTCTTTCTTTTTTTTTCATTTTCATTTCTTTTTACTGTTATCCTTTTTCACCTTCACATTTTTTCTTTTTCACACTTTTCAGTTTTATCTTTCTTTCTGCCTTTTTACTCTTTCTTACAATTTCTTTATTTGTTCGACAAATATACATTTCTTTTTTCATTCATTCATTTTTTCATTCATTTTTTCATTCATTTTTTCATTTATTCTTTTTCCCGCTTCATTTTCATTCTGAGTTTTTTTTTGTTTTTGTTTTCGCTACTTACGTTTACGCCTTTTTTTTCTTCACTTATTTTCATTCTTTCTTTTTTCACTTATACTTTTTCTTTATTCAATTTTTCTTTTTTTCTTATTTCTTTCTTTCTTTCTTTCTTTCTTTCTTTCTTTCTTTCTCACACTTCTTTTCTTTTTTTCTGAACAGTAACATATATAAATAATCCAGACTGTCAGACATTCTTTTCTTCCCCAAAATCCAACAAAAAGTCACGCTCCCTCGAGTCGAATGAAGAAACGTGTTTCGCGTAAAACTAAAAAGAACAAAATATCGCATCTTCTCATGTCATGAAGTCATGCCAATCAGTTCCTTAAAGCTGACATCACCATGTTGTATCACGTGATTTCTTTACGACAGGAGGGATGAAATAATTAAAAAAAATATATCTCTACTGCCCAGAGTTCCTTACTGGAACACCTGAGAGGAGATATCCAAAGAAAAATGCTGAACTCTGTTAAAACGCTGCTTTATATGGACATCTGAAAATTAACTGTAAGACGCAAGAAGTTGGAAGTGAAATCAATTTTGTCACTCCCCGTTATTTAGGAAAAATAACCTCATCGTTTTTTTTCTTTTTTTTTTTTTTTCTCAGCTGAAACATCTTCTTCTATGTGCCCTGTTTCAGGACGTAGGCGATCATGGCTTTCCATGTCTCCCTATCCCTAGTGGCTCTTAGCACGTATTTTCCTGTTACTCTATGCAACCCTCGTTCCATCATCCACCTGATTAGCTCTTTCAAATATGTTATCCGCTGCTTTCCCATGTCTCTTTTTCCCTCTATCTGGCCTGTTAGTATCAGGTTCTCCAAGCCCTCTTTCCTCATTGCATGTCCCAGGAACTTCTGCTGTCTCTTCCTGATGCTCAATATTAATTTCCTTTTCGTTTCCATTACTTCCAAAACCTCTTCATTGCTCACATGCTCGGTCCATGATATTCGCAGCATCCTTCTGTAGAACCAACGTTCATTGAAAAAGTATAATGAATTCTGAAAAAAATCAAAGGACATTTTATTTATTGAAGCATTTGCTCGAGTAGCTGGAACTCCTCGATCAAATACCTCAATTAATAAAATGTCCATTGATTTTTTTTTCAGAATTCATCTCACTTTTTCGATGAACGTTTTGATATCAACAGTCAATTTGAACTTCTATTATATTTGACAATCTTCTTAGATTTTTGAATGTTTTGCTTGGCTGATGATAATCAACATCTACTCGCATCTTAACTCATGAGTTTCCTTAGCTCATGAGTTTCCTTAGCTCATGAGTTTCTTTAGCTCATGAGTTCTGATGTTGCAATGTTGCCACCATCGCCACTCCAATGATATCATGAACACCCAAGTTATCTTTTGAGGCATAAATATTCCTTGAAATAACCCAGAGCTCGCCAACCACGAAAGACACAGATTGAGATGATGCTTAGCACAGGGTGACCCAAGAAAACGGGAATTTTTAACAATCCAATAAAACCAAGAGTGATGGAAAGAAAAATATTTTATTCAAAGTAATTGAAACCTTAAAACATGCCATTTAAGAAACAATGATGGGTTTTTCATTTTTTAAAAATTACGTCCTGTCGATGGCGTCCTCCTGTACGAATGCATTCTTGAAATCTACTGTTGAGAAAGTGACCGTAACTGAGATCCCCTGTTCATTTTCAAAAGAATAAGCTCCAATGATCCCATGTAATGAAACACCACACCATACTGTCACCTTACGAGCGTGTCCAGGGAGCTTATGTACTTCATTAGGATTTGTGTCTACCCAGTTACAGTAGTCCTGCTTATTCACATAGCCTGTGACATCCATAACTTCATCTTGATCCACGGTCACTGAAATAGCAGGGTGTTTACTTTGTAAGGCCACTGTTTCGCAGTGCTGCCACTTGCTCATGTCTGCCAATACACACTTAAAAAATTCCAGTTTGTTTTTGGGTTACCCTGTATATTTCCCTGATTTTCTCTGCCGGGTCTTTTACCTCTTCATCCGCTATCACGACGGTACGCAACTTCTATCAGGTTCCCTTCATAGCTGCGTATCAGGATAAATTTATGGAAGTTCTGGTACAGAAATGTAATCTTAGGTCGATTGCTCTCCAAGTGCTTGTCAATGAAGTTATCATTATAATTATTGATACGGATGTTATCGATATTTGCCAGGAGAATTACTTCAAATTGTGAAAAACAAAAAGAAAAAAAAGATTCTTGGTTCGTAGACAAAGGCGATGAATTTGACGGGGGGGGGGAATCGAAGCGATTAAAGAATACTTGATATGAAATAGAAAAGAATGGAAAGAAATTGCCAATTGACGTCAGTATAATTAGTCATAAATCAGCAAACATTGACTTTCATTAAATCAGGCCACCCGACGAGTACAATACCGTCTGCGTGAAGAAAATATAAAAATATGAGAAGTAAATACAACGACTATTCATGATTTGTTCGCTTCTATTTTTCAAAATATTCAGTCGCTTCTCACGGGTTATTCAGATTTAATTTACAGGTGTTTATTCTTTAAATAAAAGAATTATTGATTTTTTTCTGTTTAAGCAAGAAAATTTCATGATTTTTCCTTTTTCTCTGTCTCTTTCTCTATATTCAAGCTAACAAGAAATGTAAATAGCATATATATAGATATATATATATGCATATATACATACATATAGTATGAGATAAATGATGCAAAATTAATCTGTAATTAATTGTTGTAAATAGCACACACATATATATATACATACATATAGTATGCGATAAATGATGCAAAATTAATCTGTAATTAATTGTTTAAATAGCATATATATATACATATATATTTGTCATCCACATATAAGCCTGTTTCGCTCTATCACAGCTCATCAGTGTGACTAGACACATCATTTCGCTTCTGACTAGAATCGAAATTCGACCGATTTGGTGTCAGTCGGAATCGCTACCCCCTATGCCATATGCACATGGAATCCGTGAATGAAGTCTTTACGCTAACGTTCCTATATAAGCTGTGTATACACACACGCCAGTCATTGAAAGAACTCAATTCATTCTGAAGAGTAATGCGTATATTGCAGAAGTGGAAACTGTTTTTAAAATTTACTTCTCTAGAGAGCTCAATCGTAATGAGAGCATATATATATATATATATATATATATATATATAATTTTTTTCATAATTTATCGCATTATATATATATATATATATATATATATATATATATATATATATATATATATAGCGTGCGATAGATTATGCAAAATTAATTACAGATTAATTTACCAAATTTACACAAGAATATCTTGAAATATTAAAGAGTGTGTAGGGAGACAATAGTTATTTTCCCTTAAAGGGAACAGCAGTTGTGGAAGACAACTTTTGAGGAACTCTTTTTTATCTGGGTTAAGTTCCCTTCTCGGCTGGAGTATGATAGCCACGAAGAGTAATTGCTGGCGCAACGGTATGTCGTTTCCTATCTAGTCTTACTAAAAATATTCTCGCCCGTTTGGATAACTTGAGCATTCTTCTTATTTGGGACTTAATTAAACATTCTTAATGTATTGCTACTTGTTTCTGTTTTATTTATATTTGTATATGCCATGTAACTTGTCCTTTTTTTACTACACGTGCTACGGCAGAGTGTTAATATTTGTTGTTTAAAAGTTTATATTAGTATCGCGTAACTGGAGTTCGCAACTCAATGCTAATGAGTAAATTTATTCAATGTAAATTGTCATCAGCTTCAACCACGGCCTCTAAACCACATCGGAATCTCCAGAATCTCGTCTGGGCGGTCTTCTTGGTGAATGTTGCCTTGTGACATGAAATTGAACTGAAGGCAAGGCTTATCCTTGTCTTCAGTTCAATTTCATCTTTGGTGTTACAAGGAGTTTTATTGGTCTCCCACTCAACTGTGCTTTACATACAATAATAAACGGTGTTCAACTGTGGGAAGTCAGCTGGCCAGATGCAAAGGGTGATGTGGTCGCAGAAATTGCCTGACAGTAATGACTGGGCTCTCCTACATGGTATAGAGCCCTCTTGAATGATATAGGGTATTCCAGTTCCAGTAGACAGCTTCTTAACCCAGGAAAGGCACTAATTGTAGATCTCCGTGTTGAAGTTGTGCTCCTGTGAGATGAATGGCGACATAACATCGCCATCCCTAGTGATCACTCTAAACACCAAAATTAACTGGAGATAGCATCCAACTCTTTCCGAATCCTGTGAACTATCCTCAAATTGAGACGGAAACATTCTGAAATGTTCCTATTGGAGCTTCCTGTGCGAATTCCAAGCAGTACTGAAACTCTTTTCAAGATTTCTGACTCATGGTACTCTTTTTCTTACTGATCCTAGGAAACTGTGTAGTCGACAAAATTCAACAAAAAGTGAATGCAAAAAATTAAAAGTATAAAATGCCTACAATTTACTCATCGCAGCCACTCTCTCTCTCTCTCTCTCTCTCTCTATATATATATATATATATATGGAGTAAATTGATGATGAAATTTATATATATATAGAGTAAAAAATGATGGAATTTCCATTTTTTAAAAATTACGTCCTGTAGATGGCGTCCTCCTGTACGACTGCATTCTTGAAATCAACTGTTGAGACAATGACAGTGACTTAGATCCCCTGTTCATTTTCAAAAGAATAAGCTCCAATGATCCCATGTAATGAAACACCACACCATACTGTCACCTTACGAGCGTGTCCAGGATGCTTATGTATTTCATTAAGATTTATCATATATATATATATATATATATATATATATATATATATATATATATATATTAGGATTTATTATATATATATCTATATATACTTCATTAGAAGGTCTTGTAATTTCATTTCTGTGTCTGCTATCAGCACTGTATCATCTGCGTACCTTAGTTTGTTTAAATTGTGGCCTTCAATGACAAATCCAGGACCGGTCTTAATTGTTAGGCAATCCCAGTTTATTTTTAAACAAATGATGTATTTCATACTATTTATAGTATTTATTTTTAAATGAAGATAGAATGGTTCTTTTGTTATTATTATTTTGCAAAATTTTAAAAGGCAAGGAAACAAAGATGAACTCGTCCGAATCACCCTCAATTTTCTTCATTCTCTCATTGATGAAACTGCAATATAGGTAATTATTAAATATATATGAATTCATTTGATGCACATGTTATTGTGCAGTATTAACATAAGAACCATTCTATTTTCACTTATAATTGTTCACTCGCCGATAAATACTAAAAAATTATATGAAATACATCATTTTTTTAAAACACTGGGGTAGCCTAATCATTATGGCGGGTAGTGTATTTATAGGGTGGACCTAGAGAAAGGGTTTCAATATTTTATGTCTCGTTTATATTTTCTTTGCAAATTGTAATATTTTAGTAATTTATACAAAAAGGATGTGAAATTTAATTCCTCTTATATGTGAAATATGACTTCTTTTAAATAGCATCCATTTACCATTTCGCATGAATTTGCACTTTCTAATGTGTTTTCCATAACAGCTCTTAACGCTCCAGTAATTTAATTTCTGTTCTAATGCTATTTTTAAGATTTGTAATTGTGTGAGGTTTCTTGATATAAACTTTTTCCTTAAGATAGCCTGATAAAAAAATCTGGAGCGGTAAGGTCTGGAGAACGGGAATTTATCTCAGAAAATCGAGAAATTAATTTTCTGTCAAACATTTCACAATATAAGAAAAAGACATGACTGACTGGGCAAAAGATTTTTTTCCAAAAAAGCTTGTTATTTGTTTTCGCGGTAGACTTGTTGCTAACCAAGGCTATAGAACCCAATTTGTTCTGCTATATAACCAATAGCTGGAGGGAGACACGACGGATTCGTACCTTTCTTTTTCGTAATTGATGCAGACTTTTTGTTTAATTCTATTTAACACTAGCAGTACAGCCCGGCGTTACTCGGGTGTAATGAAAGCTTTAAAACTAGTCCATGGTCCTGGAGCTCAGACTCAGCCTAAAGAATATATGAAATAATAAAATAATTGCGACAATTTACCAATCGCACCTAGTATATATATATATATATATATATATATATATATATATATATATATGAACTTTTGTGTTTTGTCTATATTATTAAATGAAACCTGTATTAATGAAAAAATGCTACCAAAATACACACACAATATATATATATATATATATATATATATATATATATATATATATATATATATAAATTCGAGAAAATTTTCAAAATTCAAAGGTGTCGGATGTACATTTTGACATAGGATCTCTAATAGAGATTCTACGTCACGTCAGCAACATTGTTTTTTCGGACAGGGACTACGAAATTATCTTTGCGGCCAGAAAATCCATTCTCACCTTTGATGATTCCACTTGGACAAAGGGGCCGGAGGAGGTTTTTGACGTCCCTGTGGGAGCATATGATTCAGCCCAGGTGGCAGATCTTGTGGGAATTTACATTTTAGATATTCTAAGTCAGATTTTTAGACCCAAAACAATTAGGCTTATATCGGGACGATGAATTAATAATTATCCCTAATTCCAATGGGCCCTACACAAATAGGATACACAAAAAAATAATTGCCACCACAAGGCAAATTTTTCGAATACTTAAATTTAGAATTTAAATCCCCGTTGAGTAGATGTTAGAATATAAATTAAAAGGATTCAATTTAAGTTTTAATCTTAATTTTACCCTAACGTTAACCTTAAAAAGTATTTTAACCCCCCTACCTTCCTATCCCAAGCTCCTTTAATTGCCTATTTTTAGAAAATATGGATTCTTTTACTAAACCCCTTTTCCCTTGGTTAACATTTCTTTATTTTTTTTCTCTAATATTTTTTTCTCTAATATTTTTTTCTCTAATAATTTTTAAACTGATAACTTCCTGCAATTGGCATTTAGCTCGCTTCTACCTAAAAGTTTTAATCAAATAAACTTAAATAAAAATTTTTAAAATCTTATATTGAAACCCATTCCTTCTCGCCTAAATACACCTCTTCAAACAGCCCAAAATCTTATCCTTAAAAAATTAATTTAACTCATTTAGTTGTCTATCTTTATAAAATATGAACTCCTATACCTCCCCTTTCTAAATATACCGTTTCAACACCCTGTAACCTCGTGACTACCAGCTCTGTCCTTTTCTACTTTGTGACCGTTGTTAACCTAAAACTCCTCCACACTCTACCCCAGGGCCTTCGCCATTTGAAAAAACAATGTCACTGACGTGACGTAGAATCTCTATTAGAGATCCTATGTCGAAATGTACATCCGGCACCATTGAATTTTGAAACTTTTTTCTAATTTATATTGGCTCTGTATTCTTAATACATTGAGCTCTCAGCCTGCATCACTTTTTAATGTTAAAAGTTTTTAATATTGATTAAGATCAGGTTCTTGGAATTTACCTTCCTACTCTTCCACATCGGATTAAAGAAAAACAAATAAATAAATAAATAAATATATACATATATATATATATATATATATATATATATATATATATATATATTAGCAGTATAGCCCAGCGTAGCTCGGGTGTAATGAAAGCTTTAAAACTAATCCATGGTTCTGGAGCTCAGACTCTTTGGTCGATTGCATGAAAGACTAAAAAGCAATAGTTGTTTCCAGTTAAAGTAAAACCGTAGACTGAAAGAAAAATGAATGGATGTAAGTCAAATTTAAATTTCCTGTTATCGATATCAAATAAGTTTTTTTCGTCGCAAACTGAATTTTGATGGCTAAATACATCTTCTGAGTAAAGGGTATCATGGCTGAGACTAAGAACTACAATTATACCTACTTAGAGCCAAACCTGAAGCAAAAACTAAAATAAAAGGGCTGAAAAACTGATTTTGATCAGACCCGGTACCTTGCCTTTTATACATACATATATATATATATATATATATATATATATATATATATATATATATATATATTATCGATTTTCTGCACTATTGTAAGAACTGCAACTTTGACACTTCTGAATATCGTTTCTTATGTCTTTGTCTATGACTATATCAAATTTGATTAAAATCGGACCACACCTTCTATAACCTGATTTTTTCGATTATCGATTTTCGATATTTATCGGGGATACCTCGACACAAAACCTAGCTAAGAACACTTGCAGACGCTTATAGTACAACTGTGTAAATTTTCAAGAAAATCGGTTCAGCCGTTTCGGAGTCTGTAGGTAACGGACACACACACACACGCACACACACACACACACTGGCACACACACACACAGACAAAGTTCCATTTATAAATAAGTTTAGATTAAAGCAGTCGCTACTTTGTATATATAATCACTGTCGGATTTTTGGCAGGCGTCTAGGTTTTCGCTTATGTGAGTCTCGCACTAATATTTTAGAAAAAGAACAAACCGAGACTCGAAATTTCTTTTTAGAATTTCCTTTGTTATATTTTTGGAATCAGGTTTCTTTGAAACATCATTAAATTGTCAGTTCTTTAGAACAATGCTTTCAAATTGAATGATGCAAATGTGTTCAGTTGTTTTTGCGTCAGTGTCATTCTATGTACGTTCTTTAAGATATTTCATCTTTAAAGAAATCTGTCGTGCATTTCAACATGATGTATAGTGGAAGGCACTTGTTTATTTCTAGGCATATAGTAGAAATGATTTGCCATTTGCCGGTGTTGGATAAGCTGCTGCGTTGATCGGGTTATAATAACTTTTGTCCTTGAATTGTACATTTATAAATAAACTAGCAGTATAGCCCGGCGTTGCTCGGCTGTAATGAAAGCTTCAAAACTAATCCATGGTCCAGGAGCTCAGGAACTTTGGATGTTGGCACGAAAGATTAAAAAGCAATAGTTGTTTCCAGTTAAAGCGAAACTGTAGACTGAAAGAAAAATGAATGGACGTAAGTCAAATTTGATTTCCTGGTATCGATATCAAATAAGTTTTTTCGTCTGAAAAAATACAGGCATACAGGCAGATAAACAGACACACACACAAACATCTTGCCTTATATATATTATCGATTTTCTGCACTATTGTAAGAACTGCAACCTTGAAACTTCTGAATATCGTTTCTTAAGTCTTTGTCTTTGAGTGTATCAAATTTGATTAAAATCGGACCATTCCTTCTATAAACCGATTTTTTTTCGATTATCGATTTTCGATATTTATCCGGGGTATCTCGACACAAAACCTAGCTAAGAACACTCGCAGATGCTTATAGTACACCCGTGTAAATTTTCAAGAAAATCGGTTCAGCCGTTTCGGAGTCTATAGGTAACGGGCACACACACACACACACACACACACACACACACACACACACACACACACACACACACACACACACAGTTCCATTTATAAATAACTTTAGATTTAGATTAGATAGTTACAATACTTATTTACTGATACATGTCTTACCAAGTACGGAATTATAACATCGTTGAAAAAAATGCTGATCATTTGTTCCACAAGTGAAGAATTTCAATGTTAAGAAACACACACACACATACATACATACATGATATATATATATATATATATATATATATATATATATATAGTGACGCAAATTAATTAAAATACATATGAAGAGGTAGTAAAAATGTATATACGTAGTATTATTATTCAGGTGTAAATAAAACAGTGCTCAATGCATGAACTGATTAAATATTAATGAAATATGAAATATTAATAAATATCAATTATCCTACATCTATGGCACGACTCGGTGTTTCGTGCGTTATGCAATCATCAGGTGCATATTTCAAACATTGTAAAGTTTAAAATATGCGCCTGATAAAACTCCTATTCGTGCCATAGACGTAAGATAATAGGCTCCATATAACCCTACATATCTGCACCTATACTTACTTGTATCCACATACACGTATGTACATACAGTTACATTTGCTGATTGCTATTTTACTCAATTATTTTTATTAATGCCCATAACAAATGAACTTTTGTGTCTGTTCTTGTATTCTTCAGATCAGAAATTGCTTTGTTTTGATTGGTCCATCCTGTCTTTGTAACAACGCCTCCCTGATTAAGATGGTTTAGCTGCTCTTTTAACCTTTTAAACCCCTCAAACTTGTAAGGGAATTCATCTCTTAAGGAGACACGGATAGTTTCGAAACAAAAACGCTATTTTGTAGTGATATTATAACATATTC
>JBBBDQ010000653.1:3222500-3297500 GCA_037127315.1 Ascarosepion bandense
TATATATATATATATATATATATATATATTATATTTATTCGATAATAAAGTAGATTGTTCTCATTTCGCAACTAAGAGAAACAAGAGATCAATCTAGTAGATTAAAACGTTTATTAGAATATAGGTGGTTCCCTGACAATTGTGAACACAATTTCAGATTTTGGTAGTGCTAAAAATTCACATACTTTCATTTCCTAAGAAAAATTGACAGGCCACACAAAGGTGAATAAGTCTGTCCCGTATTTCCAACTAATTGACACTCACAAAATTTCATGTATGGACATGTTAGACCAGCGTCCAAACTGTTCTGAATTCTGTGTGATCCTGGATGCCAGCCAATTCCAGGTTTGAAGATTTTCACCAGCGTCCAAATTGTTCTGAATTCTTTATGATCCTGGATGCCAGCCAATTTCAGGTGTGGAGATGTTAGACCAGCGTCTAAAATGTTCTAAATTCTGTGTGGTCCTGGATGCCAGTCTATTTCAGGTGTGGAGATGTTAGACCAGCGTCTAAAATGTTCTAAATTCTGTGTGGTCCTGGATGCCAGTCTATTTCAGGTGTGGAGATGTTAGACCAGCGTCTAAAATGTTCTAAATTCTGTGTGGTCCTGGATGCCAGTCTATTTCAGGTGTGGAGATGTTAGACCAGCGTCTAAAATGTTCTAAATTCTGTGTGGTCCTGGATGCCAGTCTATTTCAGGTGTGGAGATGTTAGACCAGCGTCTAAAATGTTCTAAATTCTGTGTGGTCCTGGATGCCAGTCTATTTCAGGTGTGGAGATGTTAGACCAGCGTCTAAAATGTTCTAAATTCTGTGTGGTCCTGGATGCCAGTCTATTTCAGGTGTGGAGATGTTAGACCAGCGTCTGAAATGTTCTAAATTCTGTGTGGTCCTGGATGCCAGTCTATTTCAGGTGTGGAGATGTTAGACCAGCGTCTAAAATGTTCTAAATTCTGTGTGGTCCTGGATGCCAGTCTATTTCAGGTGTGGAGATGTTAGACCAGCGTCTAAAATGTTCTAAATTCTGTGTGGTCCTGGATGCCAGTCTATTTCAGGTGTGGAGATGTTAGACCAGCGTCTAAAATGTTCTAAATTCTGTGTGGTCCTGGATGCCAGTCTATTTCAGTTGTGGAGATGTTAGACCAGCGTCTAAAATGTTCTAACTTCTGTGTGGTCCTGTATGCCAGTCAATTTCAGGTGTGGAGATGTTAGACCAGCGTCTAAAATGTTCTAAATTCTGTGTGGTCCTGGATGCCAGTCTATTTCAGGTGTGGAGATGTTAGACCAGCGTCTAAAATGTTCTAAATTCTGTGTGGTCCTGGATGCTAGTCTATTTCAGGTGTGGAGATGTTAGACCAGCGTCTAAAATGTTCTAAATTCTGTGTGGTCCTGGATGCCAGTCTATTTCAGGTGTGGAGATGTTAGACCAGCGTCTAAAATGTTCTGAATTCTGTGTGGTCCTGGATGCCAGTCAATTCAATAAAGGCTTTCTTACCCAGCCGGTAGACAGGTGTAAAGAAGCGATGGCGTCGTGAACTAGTAAGATATTTTAGCAAAATGAAATTAATCGGGCTCAGCTGGAATTTTACCCGCCCCGCCGAATTCACATTCAGCAATAATTGCTGCAGTATTCGGTGATTATTGAATGATATGAAATATCTCCGAAACATGAAAGTTAGAATAAAAACAATGAAACTCCCGCCCTCTAAAATGAATCAGGAGTTTGATTTGTAATTACAAGACGACCGGTAGGTACCGCAGCTGAAACTTGGGGAGGCATAACAATCAAGAGGACATTTTTGGTTTCAATAGCAAAGCATATAATATTGATAACTTTTGATCACAGAAATTTTTGAAAAAAAGCTACAAACTAGTATGCAGCTACGGATGATGTAATATCTCACTGTAAACCTGAAGATTATTTAGAATATTTTTCATTATTAAAAACTATAAATTAAAATGCAATCTCTAAACTTTCTTGTAAGATTTGCAAGCCTTAGAGATTACTTCTGAATCTATCAATATTTCGTATGTACTTTATATCTAAACTTAAATTTTTCTGGAAAAAATCTGTAAAATCTGTAAACCTAAGGACTACTACAGAATATATCTATATTCCTTGTTCTTTATATTCTAAAAATTAAATAATGATCTGTAAAAACCTGAAATCTTTCTCTAAAGTCTGTAAACCTGGAGATTAATTCAAAATTTATTTATTTTTCTCATCTACTTTAAGGTTTAAAAAATAAAAAATAATGTAAAAATTCTGAAAATTTTCTGAAAAAATCTCTAATACTATCTTTGGAGACGTGTTAAAAATTTATTTTTATTTGTTATTTTGCTTTATTTTTTATTTGTTTTGTTTAAATTTATTTTTTATCATTATTGCCTTTAAAAAAAAAATAACTAACAAAACAACTCTTTCCTATTTTCTCTTTTTCTGCACCTGGGCCACAAACCACTAACGGCGAACAGGTGGAAGCACCTAAAAAAGACAAATATTTACGAACTAGCAGAATAGCGCGGCGTTGCCCGGGTGTAATGAAAGCTTTAAAACTAATCCATGGTCCTGGAGCTCAGACTCAAAAGAATAAAAGAATATTTGTGAGAAGTTTGGTGAGAATCGGATAAAAATTGTGGATTTGTATAAAAGACATGCAGACAGATAAACAGACACACACATAAACCTCTTGCCTTTTATATATATATATATATATATATATATATATTATCGATTTTCTGCACTATTGTAAGAACTGCAACCTTGACACTTCTGAATATCGTTTCTTATGTCTTTGTCTATGAGTATATGAAATTTGTTAAAATCAGACGACTCCTTCTATAACCCGATTTTTTCGATTATCGATTTTCGATATTTATCAGGGGTACCTAGCTAAGAACACACGCAAACGCTTATAGTACAACTGTGTAAATTTTCAAGAAATTAGGTTCAGCCGTTTCGGAGTCTATAGGTAACGGACACACACACACACACACACACACAGAGACAAAGTTCCATTTATACATAAGTTTAGATTTAGATATTTGCTTTGACTTACTTAAATGAATCTCAAAATTTTTAAATCTTCTGACTTACGGTCATATCACGTTGAAACAGCGGTTCCCGCACGAATTCAAGCAACGTCGAGCCTGATTAGCACTTACATGAGTTACCGCTTGTGAGTAATAGGTGCCGCAGATTTAATGTGTGGCTCATGTAATGGATAGCGAGAAATGTAATGGTTGATGAGAAATCGAACAGTCAAGTTTGAATTCCAGTCGGTTTCGTTAAATGCAGAAATACCCAGTCAAAAGATATGAATTCACTTCTCCCCAGCTATGGCTTAAATAGTAGGACCGACATTTATCAGAAAATTCTTATTCTCTTCAAATCTTTCCAGTACAAAAACATATTCCGGCTTTAAAAGACCGAGAGCTAAGTTCGAATTTCACTCGGGACCGTTATATTTAAATCCTCGCAAATAACCTTGGGAAATGTATGAATTTACGCATTCTCCTTCTCTCCAGCTATGGGTCAAATAGTAAGACTTTTATCAAAAAATCTTATCACCAAATAGTTCTTGCAATTCAAAAATATTACTTATCTAAACTCATTTATAAATGGAATTTTGTCTGTGTGTGTGTGTCCGTTAACTATAGACTCCAAAACGGCTGAACCGATTTTCTTGAAAATTGACACACTTGTACTATAAGCGTCTGCGAGTGTTCTTAACCAGGGTTTGTGTCGAGGTACCCCCCCATGAATATCGAAAATCGATAATTGAAAAAATCGGTTTATAGAAGGAGTGGTCCGATTTTAATCAAATTTGATACACTCATAGACAAAACGATATTCAGAAGTTTCAAGTTTGCAGTTCTTACAATAGTGCAGAAAATCGATAATATATATATATATATATATATATATATATATAAGGCAAGATGTTTGTGTGTGTGTCTGTTTATCTGCCTGTATGTCTGTAATTTTTTCAGCCTTTTTATTTTAGTTTTTGCTTAGGGTTTGGCTCTAAGTAGGTATAATTGTAGTTCTTAGTCTCAGCCATGAAATATTTACTAATTTAGAGCACTAATTTAGCCTTCAAAATTCAGTTTACGATAAAAAAATGTTATTTGATATCGATACCAGAAAATAAAAATTTCACTTACATCCATTCATTTTTCTTTCAGGCTACCGTTTCGCTTTTATTGGAAACAACTATTGCTTTTTAGTCTTTCGTGCCAACGTCCAAAGAGTCTGAGCTCCAGGACCATGGATAATTTTTGAAGCTTTCATTACACCCGAGCAACGCTGGGCTATACTGCTAGTTTTAAATAAGCTACATAATGACGATAACCTGTAAAAAACATGTCATTCAAATCAGATATTGATGTTCTTTTCCGTCTTGATTGATTACAAAAAAAATTTTAAATTTTCAGCTTACTAATTTTTGCGTAATTCCAATAAATAGAAAAACAAAGAAAAATAAATAATGGCTTTTTACGTGTCATCATTCATTCTTCCCTTTGTGCTGGTCTGCTCATTCGCCTGTGCCTTGGTAGGTTTGCTCATCATTTCAACTACTACTCCAAACTCCAAATCATTTCATGCAATTCTGATTTATCCCAGCTTAAAAATATACCAACTTACCAGGACCAGTAAGAAATTTGTTCGTCACTATTGGCTTTTTTCATTAGAGATGGTTAGTTGCCAGTTTATCGTCTCACTGTCTTCAAACAAGATAGATGGTAAAGAGCCAAGCAATTCTTTAAGTATAAGGGACAGGAAACATTGGAGATACATGATCATCTACGACCTGAAAAGCAAATAAATGACCAAATTTCAAGTGACCGTTATTGAAGATACCGTTATTTTTATTTTAAAGTACTCCCGCAGCTTCCTCTCTCGCACTTCCCGCCTGTGGAACTCACTCCCGTATTCTTGCTTTCCTGACGGCTACGACCTCCAGAAATTTAAATGCAAAGTTAATACTCACCTACTAACCACTGGACTCTAGCTCTCTCCCCTCCCCTGTATAATCTTCACTTTCTCTCCGCCCATGTATCTGTCATTGCACCTGCTTTCTCAGCTTTCTATTGTTCCTTTCTAACTAGCTTGTACTCCTCAATATTTTCTAATTAATCTTTCTACATTTATGTAACCCCCTGCACATCAGTGGCGTTTCTGCCTTGCTCGGGGTGAAATGATTAAAAAAAAAACCAAAAAATAGATTAGCCGAAAGCGTTTTAGTGACAAACATTTGGACAAATTCATTATGTCCCTTAAATTCATTATGTTCTACAAAATTAATATATATATATATATATATATATATATATATGTGTGTGTGTGTGTGTGTGTGTGTGTGTGTGTGTGTGTGTAGATGTCCAGTCCGAAAACGGCGAGGATTATGAATAATAAGATCAACTTAATATATAATATTAAGTGAAGTGTTATATCTCTATAGAGAGTTCAGTGGATGTTATCCAAAGCAATTTTTGTACCAAATGGAACGAATATTGTGTGGTCTCTTTTTTTTTTTTTTTTTTTTTTTTTAATCATCTCACCCCAAGCAAGGCATTCCACTGCCACTATTGCGCATGGGGCTACATAGGGGAAGGTAAAGAGAAGGAGTGGATAGACATAGGGAATGTCAGGAGAAAGGTGACAGATGAGTAAGGATAGCGAGGATGAGGGTCGGGCAGATGGGAAGAGTGCTTGATAGAATGGGAGCAGGTTAGTGTGTTAGGAGGTGTGTATTGACCTTACATTTAAACTCCTGGAGATTGTAGCCGTCGGGGAAGCAATCATGTGGAAGAGAATTCCACAGTCGGGAAGTGCGAGGAAAGAAACTGTTGGAGTAGAAGTTACGGCTGCATTTTATCGGTTTCACTGTAAAAGGGTGGGATCTAGTTGCTAATCTAGTATCTCGTGCAAATTCGTATTTAGGGGGCACCAGTGATCTAAGTTCATCGGAGCAGAAGCCGTGAAAGTATTTATAGAAGAGACACAGGGAAGCCACGTCTCGCCGGTGGGAGAGAGACTGCAGGCGGTCTGCCAAGTCGGTATCTATCACATTACAGACCCTCCTCTGAACCTTATCGAGAAGCCCAAGGAGAACAGCAGGGGCACCCGACCAGATATGGCAGCAGTATTCAATGCACGGGCGGATGGTAGATTTGTAAATGTGCAGGATAGATTTAGACGGAAAAAACTTCCGGGCCCTACACAGAGAACCGACTTTCATAGCAGCGGATTTAGCAATGGATTCGATATAGTCATTCCATTTGAGGTTCGCTGAAAGTGTGAGACCAAGGAGGCGTAGTGTTTTACTCTCTGGGAGACAAGCCTGGTCCATGCTAATGGGAGGTAGGTGAGATTGTCGATGATGGTTAATTGACAGTAGCTTCGTTTTAGAAGTGTAAAAGAAAGTAGAGTAGGTCTAGTGAAATGAGCTAATTTATGTAGGTCTAGTGAAATGAGCTAATTTATGTCCCAGGAACTTCAGCTGTCTCTTCTTAATACTCAGTATTAATTTCCTTTTTGTTTCCATCAATTATTATTATTATTAATTGTTAAATATTTTTATTAATTGTTAAATATTAAATATTATTATTATTAATTGTTAAATATTAAATGATTTTTCAATTTAAATTGGTGCTAAAAGCCTTTTCCAAGACTTGATGATAGTAGGCAATAAGATACGAAACTAATGTTTGTGACTTTTTGATTATGTTTGTCTTTTTTAACGATTTGTGATGCACTGTTCCTTTTTCCCGATCTTTCATTCGTTATTATTTTTCTTTTATTGTTTAATTCATTAGTTATTTTTACCTTAATGTTTTTTTTCACTTTTTCTTTTCATTCTTGCCTTCTTTTCTCTACTTTCTTTTACACTTTATTTCTTTTAATTCCCATTCATTCTTCCTTCTTTTTTCTCGTTTGTTCTTTTCTTTGTTCCATTATTTTTTTTTAATTCTTTCTTTTCGTTATCTTTATTTTTTTTTTTTTCATTCTTCCTTCCTTTCTCTCTTTTGTTCTTTTCTTCGTTCAATTCATTTTTTTTATTCTTTTCGTTATCTTTATTTTTTTTTATTTCATTCTTCCTTCTTTTCTCTCTTTTGTTCTTTTCTTCGTTCAATTCATTTTTTTATTCTTTCTTTTCAATATCTTTATTTTTTTTAATTTCATTCTTCCTTCCTCCTCTCTCTTTTGTTCTTTTCTTCGTTCAATTTATTTTTTTTTATTCTTTTCGTGATCTTTATTTTTTTCTTATTTCATTCTTCCTTCTTTTCTCTCTTTTGTTCTTTTCTTCGTTCCATTCCTTTTTTTATTCTTTCTTTTCATTATCTTTATTTTTTTTTATTTCATTCTTCCTTCCTCCTCTCTCTTTTGTTCTTTTCTTCGTTCAATTCATTTTTTTTATTCTTTTCGTTATCTTTATTTTTTTCTTATTTCATTCTTCCTTCTTTTCTCTCTTTTGTTCTTTTCTTCGTTCCATTCCTTTTTTTATTCTTTCTTTTCATTATCTTTATTTTTTTTTTATTTCATTCTTCCTTCCTCTCCCTCTCTTTTGTTCTTTTCTTCGTTCAATTCATTTTTTTTATTCTTTTCGTTATCTTTATTTTTTTCTTATTCCATTCTTCCTTCTTTTCTCTCTTTTGTTCTTTTCTTCGTTCCATTCCTTTTTTTATTCTTTCTTTTCATTATCTTTATTTTTTTTTTATTTCATTCTTCCTTCCTCTCTCTCTTTTGTTCTTTTCTTCGTTCAATTCATTTTTTTTATTCTTTTCGTTATCTTTATTTTTTTTATTTCATTCTTCCTTCTTTTCTCTCTTTTGTTCTTTTCTTCGTTCCATTCCTTTTTTTATTCTTTCTTTTCGTTATCTTTATTTTTTTATTTCATTCTTCCTTCTTTTCTCTCTTTTGTTCTTTTCTTCGTTCCATTCATTTTTTTATTCTTTCTTTTCGTTATCTTTATTTTTTATTTTTATTTCATTCTTCCTTCCTCTCTCTCTCTTTTGTTCTTTTCTTCGTTCCATTACTTTTTTTTATTCTTTCTTTTCGTTATCTTTATTTTTTATTTTTTATTTCATTCTTCCTTCCTCTTTCTCTTTTGTTCTTTTCTTCATTCAATTCATTTTTTTTATTCTTTTCGTGATCTTTATTTTTTTTATTTCATTCTTCCTTCTTTTCTCTCATTTGTTCTTTTCTTCGTTCCATTATTTTTTTTATTCTTTCTTTTCGTTATCTTTATTTTTTATTTTTTATTTCATTCTTCCTTCTTTTCTCTCTTTTGTTCTTTTCTTCGTTCAATTCATTTTTTTTATTCTTTTCGTTATCTTTATTTTTTAATCTTTTTTATTTCATTTTCTTTTTCTTTTTTATTCATTTTTCTGCTTTCTTCCTTTTTGCTTTCTAGCTTTCTTTCTTCGGCTTTCTTCTCTTTTCTCATTCCTTTCCTTTTCATTCTTTCTTTTATTCCATCTTCCCCTTTTTCTATCTTTCCGTTCTGAATTTTTTATCCTTCTCTTCAATATCATTTCTTTCATTCTTATGTTTATTCGAATTTTTCTAACTTGAAGCCGACAATTTTTTGGTTATTATTTGGAATTTAATTTTTAAGATTAAACAAAACCAAAAGTTCTATCTTTTTTTTTTCATTAGAATATTTTTCATCCAACCAAAGGTAATAAATAAATTGTCTTATGTTTGCCGTGCCATCGAAAATTGCCTGGAGAAGAGAGATTATTTCTCTGCTATGTGTTCGATTGTTTTCTGATTTCAAAGATATTTCTAATGTCTGTTTATTTTCGAAAGAAAATTTATGCCATTTCTATTTAAGTTAAAACCGAATCTTTAGACAATACGCCTTGACGAGAATCATTATGCGGAAAATAGTATTTCTTTTTCTACAGGGTGGGGGGAAATATAATACCTCATAAAGAAGATATATATATATATATATATATATATATATATATATATATATATATATATTCAGACCAGGTTTCATTCCTATGTTCATAGTGCGTGTATCTATCAAAATTATACATTCAATCGAGAGAATTTTCTCACACACATAATCAAATTTTTAACAATATGAATATTTATTTATATCTAATTTATATATATGTAAATATGGATAAATATGAATATTTCTAGGCCTGAAAAGCCATTCGATACACACACGCACATGTATATATATATATATATATATATATATAAACAAACATAATTACACATTCATCATTTTTAATCTTTCTAAAGCTGGTGAAGCCTTGAATGTTAAAACGCATTATCTATTTCATTAAACCCCTTTTTATTTAATATTTCTACTTATCAAATTTCAAATTTTGTCAGGTTTTCAATATCCTGTTTTATATATATATATATAGAGAGAGAGAGACAGAGACAGAGAGAGAGAAAGAGAAAGAAAGAGAGAGAGAAGTGGATGTAGAGAGCGGGATGAAGAAAGAGCGTAAGAGAGAGAAAACCACAGTGTGGGTACCTGCAATGCAAGGTGGAGTCAGTTTCTCACCTGATGGTTTGAAATAGATTGAATCACAATCATGTGTTGACTTCTATGTCCACACTCTATATATAATATGGGTATATGATATGGGTATATAATATGGGTATATACAGTGTGAAGTAGGAATAAACACTGCATAATAGTTTGACACGTCAGCTGCTCATACATATATATATATATATATATATATATATATATATTGGAGTAGATGGACTAATTGGAGTAGACAGACTAAACTACCGCCCGGTTCACATTCCACCCACGTCTATTGAATAGGTGTTGAGGCTCATCCCTTGTTCCCTTTTTAGGATGTGGTTTCCGGTTTTCTCTTTTCCAATCTATTCACTTTTCTTTTCTTTATTTTTTTTCAATTGGGGTAGATAGACTAAACTATCGCCCGGTTCACACTCCACCCACGTCTATTGAACAGGTTTAGAGGCTCATCCCTTGTTCCCTGTTTAGGATGTGGTTTCCGGTTTTCTCTTTTCCAGTCTTTTCACTTTTTTTCACTTTTTTTTCAATTGGAGTAGATAGAGTAAACTATCGCCCGGTTCACACTCCCTGTTTCCGGCTTTCTCTCCTCTAATCTTTACACTCTTACGTAGCCCCCGGCACATCAGTGGCGTTACCACCTTGTTCGGGGTGATATGATTAAAAATATATATATATATATATATTAAAACAAATTCCGATGTTCAAATTCGTTGTATGAACATTTCTACAAGAAATTTCTAACAGAAATTTCGCGTATCATCAGAAACAGATTTTTATTACAAACAGCCAAATTACAAAATTAACAAAGATATCTTACCGGCGGAACTTCAAAAAAAAAAAAATTCATCACGGAAAAAATTAAAATGTGTGGGATTAATAAGAAAGCAGACAGAAATCTACTGCTATTTTTATTTTTAGATTTTTTTGGAAACCCCTACTCCGAAAGTGAGTCGAAGGTTGAAAGTTGAAATTTAGCCTTGTCTGGCTCAAAGAAAGTAGGGGTAAGAAAAAAAAGGAAGGAAATATAGGGAGAAAGTAAAAAAGGGGAAAGGGGTGGTTGACAGGGAAGTAAGCTAAGAAAAGAAAAGAAAAGAAAAGAAAAGAAAAGAAAAGAAGAAAAGAAAAAAATCTTCTCCATAGAAACAGTTAACAATCGTGTTGAAAAATAAATCATAACGGTTTTTGGTTTAAATAAATGGGATGAACGTTATAGAAAAAAAATTTGGTGGGGAAATCTTGACATACAATTTAAATTTAAATATAAAACTAGATTTAAATTAAAAATATAAAAAAATTAATAGATTTAAATATTAATAGATTTTTTAAAAAAATTAATAGATTATAAAATATTAATTAGGATCGAGTTTTTGGAATTTACCTACATGATTTTCATTTTGGATTAATGTTATATATATATATATATATAAGGAGAAATAAATATAGATATTTGCGGTTGAAGATGATTAAATTGTCATTCTTTATCGTATGTTATGCAAATTTATACACTCATATGAATGTTCTATTTTGACATAATGTTTCAGTCGTTGTACTCTCCGGCCTTTTCCTGTTACCTTTCATAGATGGTAACCTTTCGAGTATTTCTGGATTTTCTATTCAGTCCACCGGATGGGTGTAGTTTGTTCCATTTTACTCTCCATGCAAGATCATATCTCCTATTCTTCAGAATTCATTTCTCACTGTCATGTCACTTGTCTTTCTCAATGAACTGTATACGCTTTTATAAAGAAAACCGGCTAGATAAAATTCAATGATGACACATAAGAAATAGTGCCGATGTGAACGGAAAATTAAAATGGTTTTCAAATCTCAAAACTTTATCAATTCTTTGAAACACCTGTCCCCAGAGACACACGTCTGTGTAAACCTCTGATTAATTTTCTCTATTATAATAAAGACTATTGCTTATATATATATATATATATATATATATATATATATATATATAGTGTATTTTAAGAAAGTTATAGAACATGTATGTTTCAAAACCACTGTTCATGCATTTACTTTTATAAATAGTGCTCGATACAACGTAGAGCATTATATTGTAACATCCATTACAATATATATATATATATATATATATATATATATATATATATATATATATATGTGTGTGTATATATAGTGTATTTTAAGAAAGTTATAGAACACGTAGGTTTAAAACCACTGTTCATGCATTTACTTTTATAAAGAGTGCTCGATACAACGTAGAGCATTATATTGTAACATCCATTACAATACACACACACACACACACACACACACACACACATATATATATATAGTGTATTGTAAGAAAGTTATAGAACATGTATGTTTCAAAACCACTGTTCATGCATTTACTTTTATAAAGAGTGCTCGATACAATGTAGAGTTTTATATTGTAATGGTTGTTACAATAACTCCCGTCTAAACCGTACTACACCTCCACCATATTCACTTACATATCATATTACCAAAAATAAATCGTTTTCACCATTTATTTTTCATTTAAACTTATCCCCAGATGAAGGGGCAAACATAGCTCCGAAACGCTAACATTTATGAAATTTTTGTGTACTGGTACTATCCTTTTATAAACCATTGTATCAACCATTACAATATATATATATATATATATATATATATATATATATGATAAAGACTAACTGTTAAATGAAAGAACAGAAATCATGACTACATGCATTCACACGAAGAAAAACCTCTTAGTTTCATACAACCATGGATAAAAACGACATAATTCGTATGAATTTAAACAATGCGCGTTCATAAATTCCCTGCCTGCCACGTGAGCGTTCAAATAAAACACCGTTACAAGAGCGTTCTTAAGAAGAAAAACAGTTAAAGGTAAAATGAGTTATTAAAAATCGCCTGAAGAAACCACTCATGGTAGAAACATGGTAGCGAAAAATCTCGTTTGCAAATAGAAAATATTCAAAAGTTCTACAATATAATTGTATAGAACACTTTTTAATACAAATGTGTACTGGTCTAACCCTATTAGAATCATATGCCTATATGCTCCATTTGTAAATGATTTATTACGCCACCTAGGTTTCTACCATGTAGTGTCTTTAGTCGATATTCAATAACTGATTTTACCGTTTACCGTTTTTTATTTAATTTTATTTTATTTATTTTTTTTTTTTTTTGGAACGCTCACGTGGCAGGGAATTTTTGAAAGCGCCATTTTTCAAATTACAAGAACTTATAACGTTTTTATCCATGGTTGTATGAACCTAAAAAGGCACTTTCACATCGTCGAAATGTGGCCCCCCTCTGTCTCTTCTATAAATATTGTCATGGCTTCTGCTCGGATGAGCTTAAGTCACTGATGCCTCCTCAACAGGTGTTTACCCGTGCAACCAGACTGGCAACTGGGTCCCACCCATTCACAGTCAGGTTAGCCAAATGCAAATGACAATTCTACTCCTGCAGCTTCCTCTCTCGCACTTCCCGCCTGTGGAACTCACTCCCGTATTCTTGCTTTCCTGACGGCTACAACCTCCAGAAATTTAAATGCAAAGTTAATACTCATCTACTAACCACTGGCCTCTAGCTCTCTCCCCTTTCCTGTATAACCTTCTCTTTCTCTCCACCTATGTATCTGTCATCGCACCTTCTTTCTCAGCTTTCTATTGTTCCTTTCTAACTAGCTTGTACTCCTCACTCTTTTCTAATTAATCTTTTTACATTTATGTAACCCCCTGCATATCAGTGGCGTTCGGGGTGAAATGATTAAAAAAAAAAAAAAAAAAAACTTAGTCATAATTTCCGTACTTTCATTCAATAATTCGTTTTTGTTTGGGGATAGCATAATTTCTAACTTTTCTTCCTGGTACAGTCTACATATTTTGCCACCGCTGTAAAGCAAGGCTGTTTTCACTATACTCCACGTTATGTCTGGCACTTTTCCATTTTTTGATTTTCAATTTACACACGGGGCTAGCAATTTTTGTACAGTTTTTTTAAGTATATTGAATCACCTGGTCTTAATGGTGTCTTTGGTTGATCCCATATATATATATATATATATATATATATATATATATATATATATATATATATATATATATTTCCCTTCTATCACACTCAAGGGTGATACCATGTAGCCAGCAAACTTCCACCGTTTAGCTGCCATGTTCTTTTATTTTTACTTGTGGTTTACCTTCTCATTAGTTGAGAGAGAAATATACAGAAAGGGGATAAAAGGGGATAAAAGGGGAAAGATGGAGGAAGAGAGACCGAGAATGATATATGGGTTTCAAAAGAAAAGAAATTCTTATATTATTTTATATTTTATATATATCTGATTTTTATATTTTAGTTTATTTATTTTTATGTGTGTTCTGTATAATCGTAAGTTATTTTTAATCTGTTAAAAATGTTTTTGAATTAAATTCAGATAGAATTTTCCAATATTTCTCTGGAGATTGCAAGGCCGTTCTCTTAAATCAAAGGTCGGCACCCCGGACCCTGGCCATACCCGGTTCGCGAAAAAGTTTTGTTCGGCCTGCCAACTCAATACCTGGACACTAATTAGTTAATTAATTTGCGGAGAAAATAGCCAAAGAATTATCAGTTGAAGTTAATCAACTAAATATGCGACGATTTTTGTCAATCAAAATTTAATTCCGAATCCACTGCTTACTTTTACAAAAAATATCTTTTTTCAAACGGATAATGTAAAAGCTTTTGTCACCGAAAATATTTCACTGAATGTAAAAAAGTTATGGAGTATAAAAAGAAACAAATGTCTTATTAAATAATTCACCTGTTTTTAACACATCACCCAATAAGTTCCGGGCCTGACATATACATATCGCTACGAATACTAATGAAATACTCACCTTCAAATGGCACGTGACAAAATTTGGGTCCAATTAGTTTAAAATTACAGTTAATTAAGTGAAGCTACTGTTGCAAATTTTCAAAAAAATGCAAAAATCTGAATTTCGTGTAATGATAAAGTATTGCATTCTCATGGAAAAAATACTGTTCAAGCAAGGCAATGGGTTGATAAGTGTTATTTGGATTCTGCTCCGTCGGAAACAATGGTTAAGCGGTGGTATGTTAAATTTAAACGCGGTCGTACAAACACAAATGATGCTGAAAGCTCAGATCGCCCGAAATCGGCAGTTGTCCCGGAAAACACACACACACACACACAAAAAAAAGAAATCTACAAGCTCGTTTTGGTCGATCGTAAATTGAAGAGGCGTGAGATAGCAGAGGGGTTGAACATATCAGAAGGCAGTGTATTCAACATTTTGCATGAATATTTGTCAATAAGAAAACTGTGTTCAAAGTGGGTACCACAATCGATCAAAAACAACAACGCGTCGACAATTCAGAGCGTTGTTTGCAACTGTTTCAACGCAACAAAAAAGGTTTTTGCGTAAATTTATGACAAAGGAATAAACATGGGTCCGCCACTTCATTCCGGAATCAAATCGGCAGTCAGCTAAGTGAACAGCAGCAGGTGAAAGCCTTTCAAACATCAGCGAGCAAGATGTTGGCCTCCGTATTTTGGGATGGCCAAAGTATTTTGTTCATCGATTACCTTGAGAAAGGAAGAACCATCAGTAGCAAATATTATATAGCATTATTGGTGCGTCTGAAGAAAAAAATCGCCAAAAAACGGTCAGAACGAAAAAAAAGTGATCTTTTACCAAGACAACGCATCGTGTCAAAAGTCGATCGCAACGGTGGCAAAACTAGATGCATTGAAGTACGAGTTGCGTCCTCATCCACTTTTTTCTCAAGATCTGGCCCCCAGTGACTACTGGCTGTTTGCAGACTTCAAAAGAATGCTTCTGAGAGAGAGATTTGGCTCCAAAGAGGAAGTGGTATCGGAAGTTAAGGCGTACTTTGAAGCCAAAGACAAATCGTTCTACAAAAAAGGTATCAAATTGTTAGAGAAGCGTTGAAATCAGAGTATCACCCTAAAATGAGACTATGTTGATGAATAAAGTTGAATTTTGCCTAAAAATTGTCGTTTTAATAGTTAGGCCCGGGATTTATCGAGTGATGTGTTTGTGTATATTTAGCTGTGATGATTATACATGGGATACATTTTTTATTAATTTGTTTCTAAGCTTTCGGCTCACATGAGCCATCTTCAGAGAGGTCACCAAGACGGTAACACAATAACATCCACCATCACCGACGATTTTATTTTGTGTTGACATAACACTCCGCTAGGCAACGGCAATAATTACCAAAAATAACAAATGCAGTTCGCAAATTTGCAAAGCGGTTCTATGACGTCACACCGCGTGATAGCGCGAAATGACAACAGAACCATGTATTCAAATAATCCAAATGTTGGAGAATTTTTGTCTTTATTTTCAATTGAAATTAAAGCCAAAATACGACGTTTAGAACGGCTCATGATTAAACATAATAGACATTCATTGTCTCTTATATTTAACAGTATATGTTTAGAAAATTATTTGCTGCCTCGATACACTAAATATATATATATATATATATATATATATATATATATATATATGATCAGAAATAGATAGATAGATAGATAGATAGATAGATAGATAGATAGATATGTTTAGGTCCAATTGAATAAGGAGTCGGTAGAAAAGCTTCATCTGAAATCTTTGGGAGTGAAATAACTCGGATTAATATTTGAATTTTTAAATTATTTTGTTTTCCCTAAAGATTAGGTGCATATCTCATGGCGTCTGTGTTAATGTTTAATTCTTTAATGAACGTGATTAAATTTCTTTCATACTAATATTATTAATAAAAATTAATGATTGTATTTAAAGTGTATTGTCTGATTGCATTTCAATTATATGATAGACGTAAAATAATAAGTCATTATAGAGGATAACATCTACAAATATTTGGGTCTTACATTTTTTACGTATTGGTTTTGCGAATATTAGTAGCATGAAGATTGATTGATTGATTGATTGATTGATTTTGACGGCTTATCAACCTTTTGCATGTATTTTAAAGTCAGAAAATAATTTTAGATTGTAAGAATTTTTAGAGATATAATAACACTTTAGTATCACAAGTCTTACTAATTAACTCATGTGTGGCAGGGATATGTTTTTATATAATCATATCGCCTCAAGCAAGGCATTTTACTGCCACTGTTTTGCAGGGGGTTACATAGGAGGAAAGTTATGAGAAAGAGTAACAGGCTATAGGAGGTGTCAGGAAATGGGTAAGAGAAGGATGAGAATACTGATGAGAGTGGAGTAGACGGAGAAAGAAGCATGAGAGAGAAGATGCAAGTTAGTGAGATAGGAGATGACTATTGACTTTACATTTAAATTCTTGAAGACTGTAGCTGTCGGGGAAGCAAGTAAATGGGAGGGAATTCGACAAGCGGGAAGTGCGAGAAATGAAGCTGCTAGAGTAGAATTTGCGTTTACATTTTATTGATGTCACAGTAAAAAGGTGGCACCTCGTTGCTAATCTTGTAGCTCAAGTAAATTCATATATAGGGAACACCAGTGAGCTAAGTTCATCGGAGCAAAGGCCGTGAAAGTATTTGTAGAATAGACACAAGGAAACCACATTGCTCCGGTGAGAAAGCGACTGTATCCTAGCTGCCAAGTCGGGATCGATCACATTACAGATTCTCCGTTGGATATTTTCAAGGACCCCTAGGTGGATAGGAGGATCACCTGACCAGATATGACTGCAGTATTCAATGCACGGACGAATGGTAGATTTATATATGTGCAGGATTGTTTCAGACAATCAGATATGGATTTATTCCTTTCACAGATGTATTTATGCATAAGTAGTTATAACGAAGCCAACGGGTGCTGGAATACGGCTCATTGATTAACAATTATTCATTACACTAACTTCATATCCAAGCACTTGGTAGTCACGACCGGTCATTTATTTATGTACTGACAAATAACGACGTTGTTTAACTTCGGTGATTGTACGGGAACTAGTTTTTCAACGCTGTATGGCTATGTTCGAAATATTTGAACGCGGCTCACCGGTTCCATTTTCATTGGTTTTAAGCTATCTGGTAACCCGGCCCTTTGCTTTTTGTTCTTGTTTGCCCACACTTTGAATTTCGTTCTGTTTGCTGATACTTGAGTTTATATGTTTTCTTTCTCTTTTTCGATTGCTTTCTTTCTTTCTTTCTTTCTTTCTTTCTTTCTTTCTTTCTTTCTCACGCGTGTTTTTTTTTTTTTGCTCATTCCGTGACCCCCTGTTTTTTTTCTCTTTTCTACACACGAGTCGTTCGTCTTTTTTGTATGACATTTTTTTTATTTTTCATGCTGTTATTTAGTCAACATTTTTATTTCTGTCCCGGCTCTGTTTATTTTTCTTTGTTTGCTTTCAAGTCTTTCTGACTTTTCCGTGGCCTCGCAGATCAAATTCAACATTGACAAAGCGTTCATAACTCTATTGCTATTTCAAGAGAAGTTCGCATTTTCGACCATCCGATCAAATCTTTGTCTAAACGCAGAGACGTGAGTGAGTGAGTGGAGGGGCGCTCGAAGTTCTGAAAAGTGGAAACAAGCGTTTTACTTCTTCTTCTCTTCCTTCACCAAGGACATTTTAACGACTTAAGAGCAAGAAAATATCATCTGTGGCTGCGATATGTCCATAGCTTTTTAAGTGGTTGATCTGGTTGGCCGTAAAGTTGTGGTAGTCGACGTAGGCATTGATAATTGCCACCATATCTAAAACCATGATATGAAATTGTAAACATTCCCAATGTAACTGTATCAAAGCAATCGTCTCATTACATGTAAAAATAAAAATAAAAACAAAATTGTTATGATTGATGACAGTAAAAGATACACAGAGAGACATATATATATATACATTTTAAAATCATTTGTTTCTGATGAAAAGCCGAGAAATAAATAAATACTGTCAAAAGAAATAATTTTTTTAACTGACAACTTTTTAGTAGTTTTTCCTATAGATATAGATATAGATATATAATACAAATATAACATTAGTCACATAGCTGCTCTACAGTTTCGTAGGCAGGACCTTCAGCAATGACTCCGTTTACTCGTCAGCAATTGACTGTTTATTTTCTCGATATTCTTTATATATATATTTTTTTCTATATATATATATATATATATATATGTGTGTGTGTGTGTGTGTGTGTGAAATAGAGAGAGAGGGATCTAAACTTATTTATAAATGGAACTTTGTGTCTGTGTGTGTCTGTGTGTATGTCTGTATCCGTTAACTATAGACTCCGAAACGGCTGAACCGATTTTCTTGAAAATTTACACAGTTGTACTATGAGCGTCTGCGAGTGTTCTTACCTAGGTTTTGTGTCTAGATACCCAGATAAATATCGAAAATCAATAATCGAAAAAATCAGGTTATAGAAGGAGTGGTCCGATTTTAATCAAATTTGATACACTCATACACAAAGACATAAGAAACGATATTCAGAAGATTCAAGATTGCAGTTCTTACAATAGTGCAGAAAATTTGATATCGATACCAGGAATTCAAAATTTGACTTACATCCATTCATTTTTCTTTCAGTCTACGCTTTCGCTTTAACTAGAAACAACTATTGCTTTTTAGTCTTTCGTGCCAACGTCCAAAGAGTCTGAGCTCTAAGACCATGGATTAGTTTTAAAGCTTTCATTACACCCGAGCAACGCCGGGCTATACTGCTAATAATATATACCTGAGAAACAACAAAATATGGAATTATTGTAGGGTAGCCAACATTATAATCTTTCGACTATTATAACCATCATCAGGGCTTACATTATTATTACTAGTATGAACTTTTTGGTGTTACGGCCTGTGAATAAATTTAAAAATGTGTTAAAAAAGTTAAAATTACTAAATTTATTCACAAGCCAAATAACTTCACATAAGTAATAATATAAGCCCCGAGGATGGTTATAACAATAATGAGGATGGTTATGAGGATGGTTGTAGCTACCCTACAATAAATGCATATTTTGTTGTTTCTCTGGTATTTTTTATCTCACATTTTCGCAATTTATTTTACATTTCCTTTAAATATATATATATATATATATATATATATATATATATATATATATATATTTGTCATCCACATACAAGCCTGTTTCGTTTTATCAGTATGGTTAGACATCTACTTGCTTCTGGTCGGGATCGAAACTTAACCGATTTGGTGTTAGTCGGCGTCTCTATTCCTTAAGCCATAGGCGCGTAAAATGGGGAAATTTAGATTCAAGTCTTGTATCATCCGACATATATATAAACTTAGATGAGTGACCACTTGAGAATAGCTGGTATTGTAATCTTTAGGTGTGCGGGTGGTGTAATGGGTAAGGGCTCAGAATTTTTAATCAGAGAGCCGACTTCAAATCAATGCTAGGCTAGTTGTATTTATTTACGTGCAAATGGCCTTTATCAAAGATGGGAATCCACTTTTTTTCTCTGCACAGCCATGGGTAAATTAGTAAGTCTTGTATTAATGAAACCCTTATTATCTAAAAAAGAATGTTAGAATCAAAAATATTTTCTGCCTTTAAATAACCTGGAAAGGTTGATAATCTGGAGAAAAACAATTTTTTTTTTAATCATTTCACCCCAGGCAAGGCATTCCACTGCCACTATAGCGCAGGGGGTTACATAGAGCGATTGGATATAGGAAATGTCAGAAGGAGGGTGATAGACGAGTAAGGAGGTACATAGGAAGATTGTTTGAGAGAATGGGTGGGAGTTAGTGTGTTAGGAGGTGTCTATTGACCTTACATTTAAACTCCTGGAGGTTGTAGCCGTCGGGGGAAGCAAGCATGCGGAAGGGAATTCCACAGGCGGGATGTGCGAGAAAAGAAGCTATTGTAGTAGAAATTACGGTTACATCTTATCTGTTTCACTGTAAAAGGGTGGGACCTAGTTGCTAATCTGGTATGTCTTGTAAATTCGTACCTAGGCAGCACCAATGACCTAGGTTCATCGGAGCAGAAGCCGTGAAAGTACTTGTAGAAGAGGCACAGGGAAGCCACGTCACGCCGGTGAGAGAGTGGTTGTAGCTGGTCCGCCAAGACAGGATCGATCACGTATTTTGTCAAGAAGCCCGAGGAGAGTAGCAGGGGCACCCGACCAGATGTGGCAGCAGTATTCAATACACGGGCGGATGGTAGATTTATATATGTGCAGGATAGATTCAGACGGAAAGAACTTCCGAGCCCTGCACAGAGAGCCGACTTTCTTAGTAGCGGATTTAGCAGTGGATTCGATATAGTCATTCCACTTGAGGTCCGTTGAGAGTGTGAGGCCAAGGACGCGTAGTGTTTTACACTCTAGGAGGCAAGCCTTTGAAAGACATCATGAAGCAAAACTGTTCCTCTGAGAGGGATCGAACCTGGATCAGGTAGCTTCACTCTGCAATTTAAACAGCAGTATTTTTTTTTTAATTATATATTTATTTTTATTACTATAAACGTTATTTTTAGTGGGTACTAGTGTTTGGCGAAACTGAAGTTCAAAAAGCCCTAAAAAGAAAAAAACCTGATTGGCTTAATGCGTAATTCTAACCTTTCATACGTCAGTATGAAAGAATCAAAAGTCATAATTTAAGCCGTAATGTAAAGTCTTCTAATGTCGTGTCATGAATCTCTGTTTCTGCTTTTACTTTTTCTTATGTCTGACCGACAAATTTAAATATTTTTCTTTCTTTCTTAATCCTTTACACTTTTTTCTTTAACTTCCTGTGTATGGATATGTTTTGGGGCTTCTTCCGGTATAAAAGTTTGTACCATATTTGAATTAATAAAGTTTTTGTTTTTGATCGTTGCTGATGAAGCGAGAATTTTCTCGATGAAATGGCCATTCAACAAATGTAAATTTCTGAATTTTTATGACATACTATACACATATATATATATATATATATATATATATATATATATATATATATATATATATATATCGCTAATGAGGAAATAAATTAATATTAAACTGATTTAACAAAGAGCTCGATGTAAATTTCAATTTATAGAGCAAAAATATATTCCACATATAAATACAGCTGATCTTTAGTATTTATATTATTCTGACTACCTGATTATAATGTAAATACTAACTCATTTAAGAAGTATTGGCAAATACTCAGCTGATTTCATTTATAGAGCAGATATTTCAACAGGATTTAAAAAAACTTATTCACCTCCAGTAACAGTTTTTTGTTTTTAAAAGTTATCCGCCAACCCATTTCGATCAATCAATATTTCGATGAGTAAAATCAAATCAAGTTACTTGAGAAATTGTATTTGAGAAACTTGAGAAATTGAATTTGTTCGAGCCGGTACGACATGTTTAGATTTTATATATCTTTGAAGTACTACAAACTAATGAGCTGGTAGACCACTATAGTGATTCAAGAGTGCTCGATACTTAGTAGAGTATTATATATGTAATATTTTTATTATAAGTTTATAATATAAACATAGTTTACTGCAACACAAGAGCCGTTTCGGTACTATCTGATTAGCACTTCGTCAGGCAGTGAAGCATTTTTTTCTGTTAGGAATCATTATATATATAAGGAGAAGAACAGTACAATACTGGCGGATATTAAAAGGATTTCTTTGAAACCCGCCATTATTTTCACACCTTATCTTTTAATAAAAAAAACTTACCGCAATAGCACATCATTTTTTACTTAAAAGATGCTAGTAAAATCCCTACCGAAAAATGAAAAATATTAAAAAGAAAACAGAACTTTTAAATCTTTACATGAGCCAAGTTTTCTATGTTTACAGGAAAAATTACAAATTTTCAAATTTCCAAAACTAAACTTCTTCAATAAACATAACGAAATGACTTCCATTTGACATCAATGTTTAAAATATACCCTAAAGTACAGTTGATTTTTTTTATATAACTAGATATCTATCGAACTAGCATAAATTGATTGATTCTCCCATCTTCTGATTATTGGAGTAGATAGACTAAACTATCCCCCGGTCCATACTCCACCCATGTCTATTGAACAGGTGTAGAGGTTCATCCCTTGTTCCCTGTTTAGGATGTGGTTTCCGGCTTTCTTTTTTCCAATCTTCTCACTATATTTTTTTCTTTTTTCTTTTTTTATTGTCAGTTGGAGTAGATAGACTAAACTATCGCCCGATTCACACTCCACCCATGTCTATTGAACAGGTATAGAGGGTCATCCCTTGTTCCCTGTTTAGGATGTGGTTTCCGGCTTTCTTTTTTCCAATCTTTCCACTTTTATGTAGTCCCCTGCACATCAGTGGCGTTACCGCTTTGCTCGGGGTGATATGATTATAAAAAAAATTAATTTGTTACAGCTTAACGGAGAGATCACCCACTAACTCAACTACATATATTTGACCTGCAGTGTATTTAAAAAAAATCTTTCCCGTCCTTGTCTCTTGTTCACTACTTCAAGTGAAAAATAACTTAAAGAGAATCCTGTAACCGTTTCACGATGACACGCGATAAGTTTCGGACTTGCTGAATGCTACATATGTGTCATTCAATTTATTTCATCACGGGTATAGCAAATGTTTGGGTCTCAAATCATTTCAAGTCTCTAACCTCATTACCATTGCAATCAAATTTCTTCTATCGATCATAGCCTTACGTTCTATTTATTCACAGAGTCAAACACTTCTAAAATTCTTCCCCTTAATTATCTGGATATGGAAAAAATTGTGTTGTTTTTAAGCTTGTATATATAACTAGCAGTATAGCCCGGCATTGCTCGGGTGTAATGAAAGCTTTAAAACTAATCCATGGCCCTGGAGCTCAGACTGAGCCTAAAGAATATTTGAAATAATTAAATAATTGCGAAAATTTACCTATCGCACCTAATAAAAGAATTGCGACAATTTACCAATCCAGCATATATATATATATATATATATATATATATATATATATATATATAACTAGCAGTATAGCCCGGCGTTGCTCGGGTGTAATGAAAGCTTTAAAACTAATCCATGGTCCTGGAGCTCAGACTCTTTGGACGTTGGCACGAAATACTAAAAAGCAATAGTTGTTTCCATTTAAAGCGAAACCGTAAACTGAAAGAAAAATGAATGGATGTAAGTCAAATTTTCATTTCCTGGTATCGATATCAAATAAGTTTTTCGTCGTAAACTGAATTTTGAAGGCTAAATAAGTCCTCTGAGTAAATAGTATCATGGCTGAGACTAAGAGCAAGAATTATACCTAGACAAACCCGAAGCAAAAACTAAAATAAAAGGGCTGTAAAAGATACAGACATACAGACAGATAAACAGACACACATTAAAATCGGACCACACCTTCTATAACCCGATTTTTTCGATTATCGATTTTCGATATTTATCGGGGGTACCTCGACACAAAACCTAGCTAAGAACACTCGCAGACGCTTATAGTACAACTTTGTAAATTTTCAAGAAAATCAGTTCAGCCGTTTCGGAGTCTATAGGTAACGGACACACACACACACTCACACACACACAGAGACAAAGTTCCATTTATGAATAAGTTTAGATGCTTCCTAACAGTAATAATATTTCACTGTCTGACGAGGTGCTAATAAGATTGTATTGAAACACAACATTTCTTGTGTTGCAGTAAGCAATGTTTTTATTCTAAACTTATAATAAAATATTACCATATATATATATATATATATATATATATATATATATATATATGTGTGTGTGTGTGTGTGTGTGTGTGTGTGTGTGTGTGTGTGTGTGTGAGTGTTATAACGTAAGTAGTGTCTATATATATTTTGAAGGAATATACGCGGTCAGAATTTTATTCAAATAACTGGTTGGACGTGACGAAGAATCAATAAACGGGTCGATATTCCAACAGCCCGTACGATCTAGCGATAGATTCCTGTGTCGATGGATGTAAACGCTTGGTTATAAATAGATGAAGATACGGGCGGATAAAGATCATTTTTATTTGGTTCGTCTCTGAACGAAGAAATAGCAATCTTTTTAAAAGTCTACAAGAACCGCGCTGCCTAAGACAACGTCTTCTAGCTACTTTCATTTACTGTTCCTCTAAAGGCATAGCAAAAAATAACATATATATATATATACATCACCATACGCGTATGTATGCACGTACTATTCCCAAATGTGATTATACTTTGCTTGTTTCAGAACTTCATTAACTTGAGTAACACTTCAAGATTCAGGCAAATTTTTTATGTATACTACGGCTTCAAGTAATTGAATAGCATGCATTCTACGACCTTAAATAATTACCGTTTAATTTTTATTTTTTTTTACTTGTAGATAAAATTAAATCAGGCTTTAATTTTGAATGAGATAGAATATCAACGTAGTTATCGGCCTGAAAGTAGCACTCACGTACCGATTTAAATTTATTTCAAAACAATTGCATTTACCCTCGAAAAAGTACCCTTTTTTTTAATCGTTTCACCCTAAGCAAGGCGATACCGCTACTGACACGCCGGGGGCTACATAAGAGTAAAAGTTTAACCAAGATGAGATTGAAGAGAAAGACGAAATAGTTACAGGGGGTGTCAGAGAAAAGGCAAGAGAAGAATGTGAACACAGGTATGAAAACAGTTGCGAAGGTAGAGAGAAAGGTAAAGAACAAGAGACACGGGATGAAAGGACTGGGGTCAAGTGGATAAAAGATGGGTATTGACTTTGCATTTAAATTCCTGTAGCTATTGGGAAAGTTGGAAAAAACTACGAATCTATATCTTTTCCTCACAGCTATTGGTTAAATATCAGGGTAAACTGGGTTCTCTAACTGACAACCATACAATGAGAAGACAAACGCTGAATTCAAAGCCAGTGTGGAAAGGAATAGGCCCTCTTTCGGCTATTTGGCCCCAGGCACACCAATTGATGCTCTGAGTGCATATGATGCCCAAACGACACTAATGAGTTACAGCACCCGTGACAAAATAACAAGTGTTACATTTCTCTTGATATAACTTTTATTTTATATGCCATATCCTTTCATGACATTGCCGATCATGGCTCTCCCCAACATCTTGAGTTTTTTCGTTATATTATAATTTTTCTTTTATTCTGCAATCTATCCGCACAATTGTTAAGTAGTTTTCTCGTTGCATTACCCTGCTTCTTTTGCCTTCAGTATGGCCTGCCATTGTTAAATACTCCAATCCCACTTGTATCCAAGGAATCTCGTTTGTCTCTTCCTTATTGTAAATTTTACTTTTCTTGTAGTTTTTACTTTCCTTGGTTCTGAGCATGAAGGTAAATTGTATTTGGCAGCAAGACCTCGGATCGGGCGGTTGTGAGGAGCTTGGAACCACCTCTTAATTACTGTTGTTTCCAGATTCTCCCTGACCGGAGTGGTAGCACCTGTTAGGGTCCCAGCTATGGGTAAATAGTTAACTCCCAAACTGGAGTCAAAACACCATGAAAGTATAAAAATAGACATTTATAAAAATATGTACATAAAAATTGGCTTTTATAGAAAAATATTACCAACAACACATTTCTGAAGAAAAAAAACTTAACTTTTGTTTTTTAATCATATCACCACGAGCAAGGCGGTAACGCCACTGATGTGAAGGGGGCAACGTAAGAGTGAAAAGATTGGAAAAGTGAAAAGAGAAAGCCGGAAACCACATTTTAAACAGGGAACAAGGGATGAGCCTCTTCACCTCTTCAATAGACGTGGGTGGAGTGTGAACCGGGCGATAGGTTAGTCTATATACTCCAATTGAAAAAAAAATAAAGAGTGAAAAGATTGGAAAAGATTGGAAAAGAGAAAAGAGAAAGCCGGAAACCGCATCCTAAGCAGGGAACAAGAGATGAGCCTCTTCAATAGACGTGGGTGGAGTGTAAACCGGGCGATAGGTTAGTCTATCTACTCCAATTGAAAAAAAAAAGGAAAATGTGTGAAAAGATTAGAAAAGAGAAAGCCGGAAACCCCATCCTAAACAGGGAACAAGGGATGAGCCTCTTCACCTCTTCAGCAGACGTGGGTGGAGTGTGAACCGGGCGATAGTCTAGTCTATCTACTCCAATTGAAAAAAAAAAGAAAAAAGAAAAGAGTAAAATGATTGGAAAAGAGAAAGCCGGAAACCCCATCCTAAACAGGGAACAAGGGATGAGCTTCTTCACCTCTTCACTAGACGTGGGTGGAGTGTGAACCGGGCGATAGGTTAGTCTATCTACTCCAATTTACGTAATGCATTTGTAAAGGATAAAAAAAAACTATTACCAGCAATACATTTTTAATACAAAACTAGAAGACATCTTCAGTTTTCTAAAATAAAAAATAATAAAAATTCATCAAAATCTCACTAAATCAACCTTCTTATCATTATAAACAAAAATTAAGAAAATACTTTAAACCCCACATTTTTGGCATTAAATGACCCACAGGGGTTGATATGCCCTTAAGCAAAACTCAAACTCAAACTCTACTTTCCTTAAAAGTTCTAGTTGTTCAAGTGTTTTGTCTATGATATTCTTAATATTTTCGGTAAAAACACATTTCTCTCGCGTCACATCTCTTCGTATTCTGTGAAGAAATTGGTAAGCATAAACTGAGGACCGTACATTACATAGCAGCTCAGCACTCTTTCCTTTTTTCTAAGGACATTTTCCTATCTTTTAATATTTTAAATCCTGGATCTAATATTTTACCTTTTGACCTACGTGTCATGCTTTCAGTCGTCTGATAATACATTACCCAGATTTCTACAGATTCATGATTTTCAAGTCCCTAATACGTAACACATACCTAGAGCTGTCTCTTTTGCTAATGAGCGCACATTTACTTTCTATAATTTAACAGTTTCTTCCTCTTGATTCCTTTACTATGTTGATAGAATCTTAATGTCAGTCAGTCAGTTAAGTGCCATGCGCGATACACGCTTGGGCGATCATGTCTCGAAAGAGACATGACTGACTGGGCAGAAGATTATCCCGCAGTAGGTTGCCATTGCTTTCTGCGGTAGACTGGTTGCCGACCAAGGCTATAGAACCCAATCTGTCCTATTATTTAACCCATAACTGGAGGGAAGAGACGGATTAATACCTTTCCCAAGGGTATTTGCACGTAAGTGAATGCAATGAATTCAACTGGAATTCGAACTCGGTTCTCCGATTTCTCTTTCCGAGCCGATATCCACTGCTCCACAACGCACATCCTAAGTTCCATTAATGACACTCTTTTAATAGCTGAATTTCGTTATCATATTTGCCATAAATCCTCTGCGTCGCGTATTCTTCAACTATAAATAATTATTGACCGTAATGCTGAATATCGGCTTCTTTCTAATTCAGCCAATGGCACGTCTTCTACCGACTTTAAGTGTTCTCGTTTCAAGGACAATCTCACAACTTAATCCTCATAATAATTTATTTCTAGAGAGTCATGCGAAATTGACTTTACCCTAGCATATTTTTATAATAAATTTTACTATAATACTATTTTTTTTAAATTTAAGTACTGATGATAAGCTAAAAATGTTTTTACGGCTGAAATAATTGGAGTAGATAGACTAAACTATCGCCCGGCTCACACTCCACCCACATCTATTGAACAGGTGAAGAGGCTCATCCCTTGTTTCCTGTTTAGGATGTGGTTTCCGGTTTTCTCTTTTCTAATCTCACTCTTATGTAGCCCCCTGCACATCAGTGGCGTTACCGCCTTGCTTGGGGTGATATGATTAAAAAAAAAAAAAAAAAAAATACAAAGAGCCTGTAATTATAAAATTTTATTTGATTATACGAGGACATCTTGAGTTAGGTTTTCAAATATTTTTGATCATACGAGGACATCTTAAGTAAGACTTTCAAATATTATTTGACTATACGAGGACATCTTGAGTTAGATTTTCAAATAATATTTAATTATAGGAGAACATATTAAGTTAGACTTTAAAAATGATGCTTACATTGTCATAACGATTACAAGTGATGGCTATTTAGATCAGCCCATATCTTGAAATCGTAAACGGATTTTAAAATAAATCAGCAAAATGATCCACTTTCAATTACCTGTTTTATAATTACAGTTACGAAACATCGCAAAATGGTAACTGAAATATTGTCCGCTTCCTTACAAGGAAACACTCCGTACTCATTAACTAAGCAGCCAGTGATACTGTCAGTTGCAATTTATAAAATACTAGCAGTATAGCCCGGCGTTGCTCGGGTGTAATGAAAGCTTTAAAACTAATCTATGGTCCTGGAGATGATTCGGCCTAAAGAATATTTGTGTGAAGTTTGGTGAGAATTAGATAAAAATTGTGTATTTGTATAAAGGACATACAGACAGATAAACAGACACACACACATCTTGCCTTTTATATATATATATATATATATATATATATATATATATATATATATATATATATATTATTGATTTTCTGCACTATTGTAAGAACTGCAACCTTGAAACTTCTGAATATCGTTTCTTATGTCTTCATCTATGAGTGTATTAAATTTGATTTTAATCGTACCACTTCATCTATAACCCGACTTTTTGGATTATCGATTTTCAGTATTTATCGGGGTACCTCAACACAAAACCGAGCTAAGAACACTCGCAGACGCCTATAATACAACTGTGTAAATTTTCAAGAAAATCGGTTCAGCCGTTTCGGAGTCTATCGGTAACGGACACACACACACAGACAAAGTTCCATTTATAAATAAGTTTAGATTTCTATTTAAACAGTTTTTCAGGAAACTAATTAAGACCACTGTTACCATATGTTCTGTTATTTAGTCAGTCAGTTAAGTGCCATACTTGATACAGGCATTGGGCGATCATGTCTCGAAAGTGAAATGATTGAGTGGGCAGAAGATTATCCCTCAGTAGATTGCCTGAGGTTTCTGCGGTAGACTGGTTGCCAGCCAAGGCGATAGAACCCAATGTGTTTTATTATTTAACCCATAACTGATGGGAAGAAACGGATTAATACCTTTCCCAAGGGTATTTGTGCGTAAGTGAATGCAAGGAATTCAACTAGAATTTGAAATCGGCACCCCGATCTCGCGTTTCGAGTCGATATCCACTGCACCACAGCGCACATCTAAAATAGACGCTTACAGCACCTGGTACTCCCAAGCGGTCACCCATGTTGCTTAACATCGGTGATTGGACGAGAATCGGTGTGTTCAACGTGATATGACCGTATCGACGAAGTCCAAAGGCGGTTGCTATGGTTTCATTTGCTCGAAGTCATTTTTAATGATTGTTCCGAGAAAGTGGTTGTATACAAAAGACAGTTTTTTTTGTACGCCGTGCATGACATGCATGTGAAAGTCTCCATCTGACGAGGCTATTTAAGAACAGGGCTCGAAGACTTTGAAAGTAGGCGTGAGAAACAAATGGCATCTACAGCGGCGTTTGGCTAGCGAAGAACTGTGCATTTTCTGAAATCTAAACTTTTTTATAAATGAAATTGTGTGTGTGTGTGTGTGTGTGTGTGTGTGTGTGTGTGTACCCGTTACCTGTAGACTACGAAACGGCTGAACCGATTTTCTTGAAAATTTACACAGTTGTACTTACTATAAGCGTCTGCGAGTGTACTTAGCTAGGTTTTGTGTCGAGGTACCCCGATAAATATCGAAAATCGATAATCGAAAAAATCGGGTTATAGAAGGTGTGGTCCGATTTTAATAAAATTTGATAAATTCATAGACAAAGACATAAGAAACGATAGTCAGAAGTTTCAAGGTTGCAGTTCTTACAATAGTGCAGAAAATCGATAATATATATATATATATATATATATATATATATAAGGCAAAATGTTTGTGCTTGTGTCTGTTTATCGGCTTGTATGTCTGTATTTTTTCAGCACTTTTATTTTAGTTTTTGCTTCGGGTTTGGCTCTAAGTATGTATAATTGTAGTTCTTAGTCTCAGCCGTGATACCATTTACTCAGAGGACTCATTTACCCTTCAAAATTCAGTTTACGACGAAAAAAACTTAACTTATTTGATATCGATACCAGGAAATGAAAATTTGACTTACATCCATTCATTTTTCTTTCAGTCTACGGTTTCGCTTGAACTGGAAACAATTATTGCTTTTTAGTCTTTCGTGCCAACGTTCAAAGAGTCTGAGCTCCAGGACCATGGATTAGTTTTAAAGCTTTCATTACACCCGAGCAATGCCGGGCTATACTGCGAGTAATAAAATGTAATTACCAGCGGGGCAAATTAGAAGGGTATTGGTCAGTTGTATAGAATTAAAAAAATATTGATTCCAAATCTCATCTGGAAATATTGAATAAGGTTGTGTTAACATACATCATAATCTTATGGTTTGGTAATGGTTTCTTTATCAAGATGATGGAACAATTCTAAACTAGCCAAGTAATGATCCCGTTTTTCTCCAAATTCATTACGTATTCAAATTCCCTACCATTCCACTCTATGTTTACTTTCACCTCCCACATGACAAATTGCACTGATCTTTAGATTATTTAGCAATGAAACTTTTCAATTTCCTCTACCGTTTTTTGTACTGTCGGTGCATATACTACTACTATGATGCATATGTTAAAAGGCTTCACTTTTAGTTTAACTAAAATAATTCTTTTAAATAGTTGTCTTGGTCTGATAATGTCTATAAATTTTCAGAGCAGATTTCTAACTACAAATAATATCCTTAAAAGAATAAGATAGAAATATCAGTTAAAATTTAATTATGTAAAATAAGATGCTTGAAGGAAAATGTATTTCTTTAAAATAGTTTGATCTTTTTTGTCAGGAAAATTTCTCTTCTGACAAAGAGAATATTTTAAATGTAGATGGGTTAAAAGAGCCGCCTCAGATTTTAGTATAATGCTGAAATGAATATTTGTTTTGTGACTGTCATTATCGGATGGAATATTCAGTTTACAATGTGAATTTAACCTAAAACTCAAACTCAATTTTAATAACAGGCAATAAAAAATATCTTCTATTTATTTTCGCTTTTCTTGGCTTCCGTACTTTAAAATGTGCGTTGTGGTGGAGTGGATATCGACTCGGAACGACAAATCGGCGAGCCGAGTTCGAATTCCAGTTGAATTCCTCGCATTCACTTTTCCCTCCAGCTATGGGTTAAGTAACAGGACAGATTAGGTTCTATAGCCTTGGCTAGCAACCAGTCTACCGCAGAAAGCAATGGCAACCTACTGCGGGATAATATTCTGCCCAGTCAGTCAGGTCTCTTTCGTGACATGATCACCCAAAGCGTGTGTCGCATATGACACTTAACTGACTGACTGAATATAATAGTTGAAAACATGATTAAGGCTTCTAATGATCATAAAGTGGGGGATCAGTTTTATATTGTGATGAAATAATAAACTGATACTCCACAAATTACGACTTAATAATATAATACATCTCTTCTCTCTCTAGCTATGAGTGAAATAATAAGACAGATTGGGTTCTATAGCCTTGGCTGGCAACCAGTCTACCGCAGTAAGTAATGGCAAACTACTGCGAGATACTCTTCTACCCAGTCAGTCATGTCTCTTTCGAGATATGATCGCCCAAAGCGGGTATTATGTATGGCACTTAACTGACTGACTGACTTTAAAATTATAAACAAACGGAAAATTTGTACTACTTGCATAAAAAGAAACCGAAAATAAGTGTCTAATTTTGCTTTATAGTTTCACTGTATACTGTAACCATTTAAAACTAAAAAAAACTTATAAATGTATATGAGAAATACATCTTTTCTGATTATCATATAATAATTCTGCTTGTTCCTTCCTTAGTTATTTACTTAGTTCCTCTGTCCGTTATGCCACTGAAGAAAGATAACACACTTACTCTCTACACGAGCTTTTTCTTCACCGCTGTCTTTTTACTCTCCTCAGCATTTCTCCTACCTTTGTCAAACGGAAGAATAGTAAAGAGTGAGAGAGTAGGACGAGAGAGCCTATAGCATTACCGTAGCAGTAGCAGTTTAAGCTGTTGGTTGTAGCAGTAATTGTTTGTGACACGAGCTTTTTCTTCTCCTCTATCTGTTTAATCTCCTCAACCTTTCTCTCACCTTTACCAAACGGAAGAGTAGTAAAGAGTGGGTGGGTAGAAGGAGAGAGCCTATAGCATTACCGTATGAGTAGCAGCTTAAGCTGTTGGTTGTAGCAGTAATTGTGTGTGTATGTGTGTGTACTGTACAATATAGTAAAATTAGGTAGGTTTATTATTGTATCCGGCCACCTAATAACGAAATTTCTGGCCTCTACAATCTTGGCCATTACTCAGTTGGTCTTTTCTGTTTACAATGAACACAGAAGCCATGATTTTTTAGTAATAAAAAAACAAAAACATTTCCCTTTCAAATCTCTTACAAAATAGCGTACAGTATTTTGGTTGTGGTCTGTGCATACGTCGCTTAATATAAGATTACAGTAAAGTAGCATCTATGGATATTACTTTTATAAAAATTTTAATAAAATTCCACTCTGTGTTATCGTTATTTTATTATCCAATACCTTTTATGTTTGAAGACGTTACTATCATTTGTAGTATGACAAAGGAAAATTTTACCAGGAAATCATAATTATCCTTCCATTGAAATTCCTAGTAAATATTATTTTTGCAATGAATCGGTTTAATGAAATAATGCATTTAGATATTTTAACCTTTGTTAGAATTAAAGGCAAACTCAGTAAATTAAATTGTCTCTTTTTAATTTCTTCTTTCTTAATCCACTCAGCATTGCTCTCCATGAATATGTATTTCGAATGTTTATAACTCCAATCTCAAGATCTATAAATCAAATTCAATGTCGAATGATTCTGAGTGTTTGAAATGCTGGTCACTCTGTTATTGAGAACGTTCACCGCTGGAATCACATACATCACAGCTCATTTCATTTACCTACAATCACTTTCAATTACATTCATTACCTTGACGATGGGAAATAAATCTTATCTTTGTTGTGTCCCCATAAAAAAGATTCTACTGGTATAGAAATCTGGTGAAAGCTTGTCTCTTCTTCATCCTTTTGATTATTTCGGCATATTGTCACCAAGATTGGTTTTTAAATCACAACTGTCAGTCTTGTCATCTTTGAGGATATATATACTTATTTTAGAAGCAATAGATTCAGTTTGAAATGCTTATTTTACAAGCCAATCGACGAAAGGATTTTCAGGGAATTTGATGCTAGATTTCAAGCAGCCATTTTTATTCATTTATGAGGTTCGTGGATGACCGTGAACTTCGAAAGTTATGCTTCTGTACGTCTTGAGTTATTCATTCTACTTGAAAATTGTTTCTAATACGAGCAATATCAAGTTACATTAAGGGATCTCTTTAAAAATCCCTTTTCAAATTGTATTTGCATTTCCACTACGATATCGGACTTTCAGTGCACTTTGGGAAAAATTACCTTTTTATTAAACGTTTTATTTATTTTCAGACATACTTTTGCATCAGTTACATCAAGAAAACAAAAAATATTTACTATGTTATGGGCTGGATAGGTATTAAACAATTTCTGGGGCATACAGTGTATCTATGAACACTAGTCTATGGTATACAGTGGGCTGCTATGTTATTCTCTAGTATATCTGAAAGAGAACTGAAGATGTAAAACATTGACACATGCCGCAGGACGTTAGGTTAGACCATCTCCTAATTATCACTCTCTAATTTTATTTTCTCAAATAACTGGGCTTACGGCCATATCACATTGAATACACCGGTTCTCGATCGATCAACGAAGTTAAGCAACGTTGAGCCTGGTTAGTACTTAGATGGGTGACCGCTTGGGAATACCAGGTGCTGTCAGCGTATAGTGACGGATGTGCGTTGTGGTGCAGTGTATATCGGCTCGGAAAGAGAAATCGGTGAGCCGAGTTTGAATTCCAGTTGAATACCCTGCATTCACTTAAGCACTGGTACCATTGGGAAAGGTATTAATCCGTCCCTTCCCTCCAGTTATAGGTTGAATAACAAGGGTAAGACTTGGGGACCCTGCTCTTAAAAACAAATCCTAATGAATCTTGATACTCGAAAAGAAAAAAAGTATTAACACACGAAACTTATATAAGAAACAACAATAAATTGTTTAAAGAAAAAGGTATTACCAGCAATAAATAAATAAAATTTAGTTGGCAGTAAATGACTCGCAGAGGTTGATAGATAATTTTTTTAATCATATCACCCCAAGCAAGGCGGTAACGCCACTGATGCGCAGGGGTCTATGTAAGAGTAAGAAGATTGGAAAAGAGAAAACCGGAAACCACACCCTAAACAGGGAACAAGTAATGAGCCTCTTCACCTGTTCTATAGACGTGGGTGGAGTGTGAACAGGGCGATAGTTTAGTCTATCTACTCCAATTGAAAAAAAAAATAGGAAAAAGATTGGAAAAAAGAAAGCCGGAAACCACATCCTAAACAGGGAACACGGGATGAGCCTCTTCACCTGTTCAATAGATGTGGGTGGAATGTGAACCGGGCGATAGTTTAGTCTATCTACTCCAATTAAAACAACCAACAATCAAATAACTGGCTAACCGCATAATTAATATTTTAATACGGAAGTTTAATTTTCTTCGGGTTTTTGAAATAATACAAAATTACCATATGTTATTCTGCTTTCACAATTGAATACATAGTAGATGGTACTCAGCTTTTGTACATATACATATTTGTGTAGACCTGAGTCAGTTATATATGTATTTTATATTGTAGTTGTGTTGAAGTTATATTTTAGAATACAGCTTGATATATTTGAGAAACTGTTGTGGATTATAATAACACAAAAATATGAGAGTAAAAATGAGAAAAACTGTAGAAAATTATATGGATAAAAACCATGAAAGCGTTCTTTCATATTGGTTGTTTGGTTTATTTTGTTTAGTGGGATGTCAGCCTCTCTGGTTTACTTAATGCCGAAATCTAAATATTTGGAACAATATTTTGGTTTTAACTACATATATTGAATGCAATTGTCTGCCTTCAGCTACAGATAAAATATATTGTTGGTTATTTTGCTATAAAATGAATTGTCGGTATTGCTTTTATATAAAATGTATTGCTGATAGTTTTACTATAAAAAGTATTTGTATACTTTCATGCTGTTTTACTTAAAGCTGGTGGTTCACCATCTGTCCATAGCTGGAGGTCTAACAAGTCCACCCCAGGCCTGAGTGAACCTAGAATCAAGAGCAATTATGAAGTGCTTTCACGCTCCTTAAAGAGTACCACCAGATTAGACGCCTTGTTCATCGTCAGACACAGGAATATCCATACATATTAATGCATATACACTCCTGATAAAAAATTTAAGACCACTTAAAAATCTTTAAAAAGAAATATTTTTTTACGGATAGATTTTAAACTCTTACCACTTAAGGTTACCAATACTACAATCTAAAAGGTTATGGAAACAAAAAGCTACATTCCAAACATTTTTTTAGAAATTTACATTTTTATAAAATGAGGCGATTTACACATGATCAAAATTATAAGACCAGAGACAAAAATTCTACGAAATTGTACAAAAAGTGTATGAAAAGTGTATGAAAACATTCAACAACCAAATTTAATAATGAGTTCTACATCCACTACTTTTGATGACTTCAAAAATTCTGTCGAGCATGCTAGAAATAAGCGTTTGCATTAAGGTGCGGTGGATGTTGCTCCAGCTTCTGAAGATGGCTTCACGAAGTTCATTTTTTGTTGAATATTGTTTCCCATTTCGATAAACATCTCTTGTCATCCATCCTCAAACATTTTCAATTGGGTTCAAATCCAGTGAGCATGCAGAATGTCTCAAGAGATGGATCCCATTTTCTTGTAGAAATGTCAAGGTCCGTCTTGCAGCGTGGATTGCAGCATTATTTTGTTGGAATAACCATCCATCCACACACAAACGATGGCCCTCCATCATCAATGATGCTTTTTGTAGCATAATAACATAACCAGCCGCTGTTTGACAACCCTGCACCACCTGAAGCTCCATCGTCACTCTGTAAGAAAAGGCACCCCATACCATTAGGGACCCTCCACCAGTATGACGTGTGGAGAAAATTTCAGGAGGCATGTTTTTGTGATGCCAATATCGTTGGAAGCCATCAGGACCATTTAGATTGAATTTTTTCTCATCAGAAAACAGGATTTTCTTCCACTTCCCAACGTCCCATGTTTGGTATTCACAACCAAACTTTAAGCGGTCCTCCTTGTGACGTGGAAGCAGTCGAGGAATTTGTTTACGCTTTTTATTTACCATGCCTTTTTGTCTTAAGTGTCGTCTGATGGTTACGGGACTGCAATCAGCATCTGTGACTGCCTTAATTTGACGAGAAGAAAGTCCCCCCTCTTTCATAACAACCCGTCTTATTCTCTTACTCAATGCAGGAGAAATTTTTTGGGGCCTACCAGAGGATTTTGCTTTTCCATAATTCTCACTGTTCTTTAGAAAGTTGCAAATCACAGTTTTACTGCAATTTACCTTAGCTGCGATCGCCCGCTGTGACAAATCTTGCTTATGGAATTCTAGAATTTGAGAACGCTCAACTTTGGTAAATTTGCTTGCTTTAGGCATGGTAATACCTTTACGCAGTGATTGCTAATCTCTAACTGAACTAAAAACATTGGAATTACCATAGATCTAACAATTTATACCCCTGGTCTTATAATTTTGATCATGCGTAAACTGCCTCATTTTATAAAAATGTAAATTTCTAAATAAAATGTTTGGAATGCAGCTTTTTGTTTCCATAACCTTTTAGATTATAGTATTGGTAACCTTAAGTGGAAGGAGTTTAAAATCTATCTGTAAAAAAAAAATTCTTTTTAAAGATTTTTAAGTGGTCTTAAATTTTTTATTAGGAGTATATATATATATATATATATATATATATATATATATATATATTACTGTGAAAAAGGATTAAGGCAAAATCTATTTCATTTTTTATGAGGCATCAAAAAAGTTTAAAATCACCCCTGTCCTAACACTTTTGCACACTACCGGTAGGTTTTAGAACAGGGGTGATTTTCCAAAAGAAAATCTCAGTGAAATTCAAATACAGGATAAAAGCCAAGTAAATTGTTAATAAATATTGATTATTTAAAGCTAGGTGTAAAAGAAATGTATTAAAATTAAATTATATTTAATTTTTCCTATTTTCTATAAAACAAGTTGAAACTACTCTATTAAACATATGTGGAATATTTTGGATAAAAATTTGTTTAATCTAATGTTACTTCGCAAGGCACACTTTGGGAACAAATACATGCTGTTTGGCAGGATATACCATTAGATACATTGAAGAAACTAGGGAATTCAATGCCTGACAGAATGAAGGCTGTGATCAAAGCAAAAGGCTATTATACTAAATATTAAATTTATTTTGTAACAAGTATTTTTCTTGTTAAAGCATTTGTTGAGTAAACCAAATAAAATTACCTTAATTAAATTGCTTATTTTCTGTCAATATACCTCATAAATGATAAATAGTTCTTGTCTTAATACTTTTGCACATTACTGTATATATATATATATATATATATATATATATATATATATATATATATTAGAAATATCTATTAGAAATCCTATTTCATGGTCAATGTTATTTAAAAGAGTATTTGTTAGCTGTTATTCTCTGTTTAACATAATAAGTCGTTTAATTTGTTTTCAATTCAAAATTATATACAGGAGTAGCAGGACGCGTAGGTTGACAAATAAAAACTGGTTTTACTGCCTTTGTTTTTGTTTTAATCTTTTAATTGAAATTCATTCTTTTCACTTACACCAGAAACGGACAGATAAGATGATTATGTAAACAAAGTGAGATAGATAGATAGATAGATAGATAGATAGATAGATAGATAGATGGATGTGTGTGTGTGTGTGTGTGTGTGTGTGTGTGTGTGTGTGTACTGTATGGACAGACTGAGATACATATGAAGGAAAGGAATATATATATATATATATATATATATATTTCTAGACATATGCTATTAAATATAAGAGACAATGAATGTCTATTATGTTTAATCATGAGCCGTTCTAAACGTCGTATTTTTGCTTTAATTTCAGTTGAAAATAAAGACAAAAATTCTCCAACATTTGGATAATTATTTATTGGTTTTCTTTTAAGCTTTCGGCTCACATGAGCCATCTTCAGAGAGGTAGTTTAAGCTGAAATATTATAAAATCCACCATCACCGACGATTTTATTTTGTGTTGACATAAAACTCCGCTTGGCAACGGCAATAGTTACCAAAAATAATAAACGCAGTTCTTAAGTTTGCGATGCGATTTTATGACGTCACACCGCAGGATAGCGCGAAATGACAACAAAACCATCTAGTCAAATGCAATGTAATATGTTATTTCCTGTTTTAAAGTTGATTTTATTGAGTGTTGGTTGTTTTGATTTGATGTACATGGCCTCCAATATCTGCAGGTTCCTCTTACTGTGTGTATGAGTAAGGATCACCGTATTGTTGACCAAAATCTGTCTGATATTACCTACATGTTTATGTTTTTCAGAGAAATGTTGTTTAATAGTACTCTGATCAGAAAGATGACATGTAAGTCTACGGGAGAGCGTGGTTGTGGTAAAACCAATATATATACTAGGTTTTTGATTAGTATCAGAGATGCAATCTCTGAATGGGCATGTAAATTGGTACACTACATTGGTTTTTTGTAAAGAATTTAGTTTAGTGCCTGTTGGGTTATTATATATATGTATATAAATGAAAATAAATTGAATGCTTTTATAAATACATTGGTAATAGTTTATTTCGCGGAGCTCTTACAGACCGCTCTTCAGACCATCATACCAAACTATTCACAACAATGAATGGGTTAGATTTATCCAGACAAAAAGAATCATGGGAAGACAGGAAGAAAAAAACAAAGCATCTAATGTATTTTCATTATAATACTCTGTTAAATTCTAACATTGAGTTTTTATTGGATTACAATCCCTAGTGGAATTGACCTTACAAATTACCAAGGACTATATATATATATATATATATATATATATATATATATATATATAGGTAGTCATTCGCAGACAGATCTGCTTCGCTGTATCACAGCTCATCAGTACGGTTAGACACCGATTGCTTTTAACCCAGGATTGAAACCCGACCGAATTGGCGTCAGTCGGCGACTCTACCTCTGGGCTATGGGCGTTCGGTAGAAGAAGGTAGACTTTTTAGCGTATATATTATCATTATACCCGCCCAATAACCAGATTGCTCTAATCCATTACTGAATGAGCGATGCGTACATGCCAGAGTAGCTACTGTTTTTCAAAGTCTACCATTCTTCCAGAGTGCTTAATCAGGGTGTGAGAGCGTATATATATATATATATATATATATATATAACATAGTGATGATCCACGTATGCTGTCTTAATATGTATATGTATAGGAAAAACTACTAAAAAGTTGTAAGATTAAAAATGTATTTTTTTGACAGTATTTATTTATTTCTATTATTATATTTGATATTTCAGACCGTCCTCGGCCTTTCATCAGAAACAAATGATTTTAAAATTTAAATTAGAAACGTTTACGCGAGGAGCGTTCGTTCGAGAGATTCTTTACATCACGTGACGCAGAAAGCGACAGATTTTTTAAATATTTGTAGACGTAAACCTATCTTTAATAATACTTATAAATGTTGTTTTAAAGAAAATTTTTTAAGTGTATCTAAAAATGTGTAACCATTGAAATATTTATAAAGATTCAAACCACCTAAGTCCCTATTTAACCTTAATCTGTGTGTATTTCATTTGAAAATCCAGTATTTTTCTTTCTTTCTTTCTGCGTGAGTATGTAGAACTAAAATCAGAATCTATTAGTAAACATTTGCAGTTTTCTTATGTGCGCCCCGGTTGATTGAAGTGTACTGTATGGGGGAATACGGGTTGTTTTGGCGTATGCTTAGTTTGTGATTATTGAAACGGAATCTAAAGCTGTTTCCAGATTCACCAATATATCCACTATTTGGACATATTGAACAGAAGAGAAAATATATTATGTTTTGCCTGTCACAGGTGAGGCATGGTGGGTATAATTTGATGTTGGTGTTGGGTAGACAAAATACTGTATCGTTTACTAAATGTTTGCATACGAGACAGCGAGATTTCTTACATTGGAAATTCCCAGATAGGTTTGTATTTTTTAGATATTTGGTAGAAGTGAGGATAGCTAATATGTTGGGTGTTTGTTTCATTGTATTTATGGGTGGTTTATCGAAAATGTCTTTGATTTTTTTGTTTGATTGGAGGTTCTTGTAATCATTTTTTAAATTTTGATTAAGTGTGTGGGAATATTGATTGTGGTTAAAAACCATGGGAATTCGGTTGTTGTTTTTTCTTTTCTTGTATGTGAGAAGTGTGTTACGATTTATGTGGATGGTTTTATTTAGTGCTTCTTTTATTATTTTTATTGGGTATTTACATTTTAGAAATTGTTTGTTAGGTTGTTAATGTTGTATAGAAAATCTGGATGGTCTGAGCATATGCGTTTGATTCTTAGAAATGAACTGTAGAAGATAGATTTTTTTTTAATTTAAGGGGATGATAGCTGTAAAGTGTAGGAATTTATGTTGGTTTGTGGGTTTGTTGTATAGACTGGTGGAAAGTGTATGTTTGTTTAATTTTATCAAACGTCTAAGAAAGGAACGGATGTGTATGAGTACTCCATGGTAAATTAAATTGTATTGTGGAAGTTGTTGCAGAAAGTAAAAAAATTTTTTAATTTTTCTAATCCGTGAGTCCATAATAAGAAAATGTCATCAATGTATCTAAAATAATGTGATGGTTTATATTCTGAATTGTCTACTATTTTTCTTTCTAGAATGTACATAAAGATATTGGCATAACTAGGTGCCATTTTCGTGCCCATTGCTGTACCACTAATCTGTAAATAGTGTGTGTTGTTGAATTTAAAATTATTGTGTTAAAATGAAATTTATTAATTGGCATATATCTGTAATTTGGTTGTTAGGTAATTTGCTTTTACTAAGGAACTCATGGCAAGCTGATACTCCTTCAACATGTGGAATGTTCGTGTACAGAGACGTAACATCCATCGTTACTAGGATATTATTATTGTGGTCTAAGTTAATATTTTGTAATTTGTTGAGAAAGTCAGTAGTGTCTCTAATATAACTAGGTATGTTAGGCAATAAAGGTTTTAGGATATTGTCTATGTACCCAGATATAAGTTCTGTGAGGGTATCAATGCCTGATATTATGGGTCTGCCAGGTGGTGTGATTTTAAGGGCTTTTGAAATTTTATAGATCTCTTCATTATTTGATTGTTTAGTATGATGTGGGTTGGATGAAGAGGTGTTAGGGTGTTTTTTCTGAAATGATTTTGGGGAGTTTATGTAGTTTTGGGATAGTGTAGAATGTTGCTGTTTTAGAGTTCCCAGGAATAAGAGATTTTATTTTATTTTTTTTGTTATGAATGAGATTCAGGTTCTGAATGAGAAGTGATAATTCTGTTTTGTAAATGCTAGTCGGATCTAAAGGTAAGGGTACATAGAATTTGTTATTTTGAAGTTGTGATTCTGCTTCTTTAATATAGTTATTAGTGTCTAAGATGGTTATAGCTCCGCCCTTATCGGCTGGTACGATAATTATGTCTCCTTTGATTTTAAGTGTATAGATGGCTTGGTTTTCTATTTTGGATAAGTTGTGTTTTTTATTTGGTGTCCTTTGTTTTTTAAGAAGTTATCCATGTGTTGTCTGGCTTTGTTGGCATATTGATCCAAGTGTTGGTTACGTCCGCTTGGTGGAGTCCATAGGTTATTATTTTTCGTAAGAGGAAGTTTGTTTTTAGAGTAATTTTTCCTATATATATATATATATATATATATATTACGGAGATTAACGAATTTTAGCGAAACTTAGACATAAACAACCGACAATTTGAAATGAATTGTTTGAACATTATTTTTGATCAATACTCGTATTTAACTTTACATTTGTTGGCATTACGATACATTTCAGAGCAGATATGTTTGCTGCGATGAATCGAAAATATAGGCTTGATTAAAACTTCGTTTAGTCTAGCGGTCTTTCGTGGTCGAGCGGTCTAGGACGTTAGCACATCAAATGGTAGCTTCCTCTATGTAGATAGGAGTCGCAGGTTCGAATCCTGACGAATGACACACATTTTTAAAATAAAAATTTATCGTAAATAATCAGGCCAGAAGATATAAATATATAATACTGTTTAATTAAAAAAAAAAACAGAATATCTACTTAAATACGAGTATCGATCAAAAATAATGTTGAAACAATTCATTTCATATATATATATATATATTAAACAAATTCTGTTAAACGATAGAGACAACATAGTCTTATATATTTTCTGATTAGACTTTTTATTTCCGGATTATATTTGTATAAAAATTGTCCAAAAATTGTCCTAGTACTTACGAACGTCATCGTTCATCTTCAGGGACTGAAGATGAACGATGACGTTGAGGATAGGTGTAGCAGGTTCGAATCCTGCTGAATGACACACATTTTTGTAACAAAAATTTATCGTAAATAATCAGGCTGGTAGAAATAAATATATAATACTGTTTGATTATAAAACAGAATTTCTACTTAAATACGAGTATCGATCAAAATTAATGTTCAAACAAATTATTTCAAACTGTCGGTTGTTTATAACCAAGTTTCGTTAATCTTCGTTAATTTCCGGAAAATGATGATTATCGTAAATAATCGGACCAGTAGAAATAAATATATAATACTGTTTGATTATAAACAGAATATCTACTTAAATATGAGTGTAGATCAAAAATAATGTTAAAACAAATTATTTCAAATTGTCGGTTGTTTATAACCAAGTTTCGTTAATCTTCGTTAATTTCCGTAATATAGTTACATATGTATGTACAATTAAGAATGAATGTTTTTATAGATTCATGTAAACATCGTTATAAGCACAAAGAAGGAAAAAATATACCAGTAAGAAAACGAACAGTGGTATTTAGGTAGTGATAGAGGGAAGAATATAGAGAGATATTATAGCTATATGGAAAGACAGAGAGAGAGAGAGAAATTCAGATTCTCAGATCGATTGAGCTGCAGATAGACTGACACAGATTTTTGTAAGCTAGATAATGAACAGATGGAGCAATCGATACGAAATCTGATATATTCTGTTTGTTTACGATGTATGAAAAATATTCATGGGGTGTTTCTCAATGTTCAGGTAAATTGAAAAGAGTGCACATTTTTCAATAGGTTTTCTAATCGGTTGGCATTGTTAGATGACATAATTATGCATGTCCGACAAACAATTTCAATTGGATTTAGGTTAAATAAAATGGACTTTTAAAATGAGATTCCATACAGCCTTTGAGATTCCATACAGCCTAAGTCGATTAAAAAACTTAGTTGGACGATTAAAGTTTATTGTTTTACTCGCCCGCGGTCGATTAAAAATCTCGCAATAGAAAAAGGAAATCTGATTCCTTTTACAACCCAACAGTACGCCATTGAAGATTAACAAGTTACTTAGAATGGCCTACATTATTGAACTCTTGGCTTTTATTGTCCCGGTTAGTGTAAACATTCGTTTAATTAACGCTTTCCAGAGTGGAGCCAAAATGTTTCTGTCATCCAGATTAAAGACGCTCACAGATTTTTTAGAAACTCATTTGGAAAAAAATTATCCTATATATCCTGCCCACTTACGAAAAGTAAAAACGAACATTTAAACAAAGAAAAAATACGCATACTTCTTTCAACCACGCACCGAAATCAAATTATGCAAGTAAGTAATTTTTCTTATAGAAAATCAGATCTGTTATTTTTCATCATCTATGAGATGGAGGTTGTAGTCAAACGTAAGAAAGAAACTACGAATTTAGGTACCTTCACTAAATTACCAAAAAAAAAAGCATATCATGATGTTAAAAGAGGTCAATCTTAAAAAAAACAAAGTATTATCATCAAAATCTTTATGCTATTATTAAGAGGATAGATCAAATTGAGTTGCTATTATTTTTTTTTTTTAATTTTAACTATTTCTAACACGTTCAAAGTTTTAATTAAAATTTCATTTTTTATTTTCCGCGATGTTTACGTAAAGTGGCTATTAAGAAAATGGAGTAGGTCGAGTAAAATGATTTTAGGGCGAGTAAATTTACACTTTTCAAATCATAAAGGCTATATATATATATATATATATATATATATATATATATATATATATAAATTACTTTAATCCGAAATGGAAGAAAAGAGAATTCCAAAAACCTGATCCTAATTAATTTTTAAAATTTTAATATTAAAAAATGAAACAGGAAGAGAGCTAAATGTAATTATAATTACAGAGCTAATATAAATTAAAATAATTTTTTTTTAAATTCCAAAATGTTGAATGAACATTTCGACATGAAATCCCTAAGAGAGATTTCACGCCTCCTCAGCAACAGTCAGTCTATATGAAAATGAGAAAAATAAGATTAAAAAGAGAAATAAAAAAATAAAGAAATAAAAAATAAAAAATAAAAAATAAATAACGATTAAGATTTGAGAAATATACGTCACAAAACTTTTTTTTGAAAATCAGTCTATATATATATATATATATATATATATATATATATATATAATTAAGTTTGCTATACGATTAAAAATTAAAAATACATTGTTATACGTAAATTTCTGTTTCGAGATTTCTATCTCGTCATCAGGCAATGTCAGATGTTAGTTTCAAATAAGAAAATCACTTTCACAACTAACATGTAACATTGACTCATGACGAGTTATATATTTTGAAACATAGAAATTTCCGTGTCGCAATGTATTTTTGATTTTTAATCGTATAACAAATTTAATTATATTTAATCATATTATGCTCTACCATATTTACTGTATTGAGAACTTTAACAAAAAGAAGTAAATGCTGGGTCCCTTTTGCTTGGAATTATATATATACTAGCATCATAGCCCGGCGTTGCCCGTGCAACTCAAAACATTTTAACTCGGTTATATGAAAAAAATAATTATATAAAAAATTGTGATTTAAAAATTGTTAAAAATTCCATTAAAAAATCTATTTTTTTTGTTTTGCGTAAACGTGATTTGATATTCTTTGTGACATTGTAAACAACATTCCGTTTGTTTTTGTTTCAAAATTACGAGGGAAAATATTTACATTTTTTGTTGACTAAATATTTTGTTGAATTTAACATAAAAATAAAAAATTATTTATTTTGTTTTACTGAAATTAGAAATATGAAAACTATTACGCTCGCAGTTCAGAAATTTTCAAGAATATTTAAAAATGTAGACATTTAATTTTAAAGGAAAAAAATTCAATATAAAGGCTCATTTTTTTAAAATATATATTTTAATATTTTATTTCATATTATGCTCTACAATATTTACTGTATTGAGCACTTTAAAAAAAAAGTAAATGCTGGGTCCTTTTTCATGGATTTATATATATACTAGCATCATAGCCAGGCGTTGCCCGTGCAACTCAGAACATTTTAATAGTAGGACACGGTTATATGAAAAAAAATGTAGACATTTAATTTTAGAGGAAAATAATTCAATATAAAGGCTCATTTTTTTTTAATAAAAAGTATTTTAGTCACATTTAACACGTTTGATTTACTTTCTGTGACGTAATCCAGCAACCATCTTAGATCTTAGATGTTTTACGGAGCAAATATAAACAATCGGCACCATTGGCCAAAAAGTGCGAAAGGGAAAATTGATGTACTTCAACTCAAAAAGTATGTCAACCTGGCTTCCTTGTAGATATGTGTCCCTAGAAAGTTTCAATGACGTAGCTTAAAAAATGTAGGCGTGCATAGGGAACAGTCACACACTGACTCACAGATTGCCTTTTATACACACACACACACACACACACACACATATATATATATATATATATATATATATATATATATAATTATTAACTAGTTATTGGTCAGATATAAATTAGACCAGTATACAGTTATATTAAAAGTGCTCAATTCATAGATAATGCAAAGCTTTTAAATATTTTAATTTGGAAGTCAGTCGATTACGCAACATTGTTTACAACTTTTCGGTATTTTCATAGTTTTATATCAACTGATTTTCTAACGTTCTTTTCAGACGAACAACAACAATTTTCAGAACGCACAACTGGAATTTTAATTTAACCAAAATTTCGAAATAAGGGAGATTTTCAAAGATTGCAAGCACTTTCATCCGGGTTTCTTTGATCCTAAAATATATTTTATTATTTTTCTACATTCGGACGTTACTTCACATTTTTCATTTATTAATGAGGTAAACGTATCATAAAATATATTTTAGGATCATAAAAACCCGGATGAAAGCGTTTACGATCCTTGAAAAACTCCACCTTATTTTGAAATTTCAGTTATTTTAAACTTCCAGTTGTGCGTTCTGAAAAAATTTGCTGGACGTTTAAAAAACGTTGGTGAATCTGAAGTTACCGAAAGGTTGAAACCAAGGTAGTGTCTGACATCCACATGAACACACACACACACACACACACACACACACATACATACATATATACTAGCAGTCGGTTAGTATATATATATATATATATATATATATATATATATACTAACAGACAATATATATATGCTGTTAAATACATACATACATACATACATACATACATACATACTAGCAGTCGGTTAGTATATATATATATATATATATATGTGCTAACAGACAATATATATATATATATATGCTGTTAAATATAAGAGACAATGAATGTCTATTATGTGTAATTATGATCCGTTATAAAGATCGTATTTTGGCATTAATTTCAGTTGAAAATAAAAACAAAAATTGTCCATCATTTGGATATTTTTTTTATTTCGGCTCACATGAGTCATTTTCAAAGAGGTTACAGGGACGTTAACATAAAAACATCCACCATCAAAAATGATTTTATCTTGTGTTGACATAAAACATTGCTAAGCAACAATAACAGTCTACTGCCTCGATACACTATATATATATATATATATATATATATATATATATATATATATATATATATTCACAGGATGTGTCAAAAATACTTTTACAAACTTTGGGACGGGTTCTTCACACCAAACAGCAGCAAAAATTGGATAACTCGGCTACCTTCAGTTTAAAAACGCAATCTGACAGAGACGCTAAGACTTGGGCTTATTATCATTCGCGTGACTGCATGTAAAATCATATCTGCCTGCACATGATATGAATGTCCTGCCATTGTTAAATGGAATACTTCTTAGTTGACTCAATACTATACACGTTAAACGTTGACGATAGACCAGCCACAAATGTACACAAATGACAAAGGTAACCTAGTCTACATGTCAACACAGCGCCATCTACCTTCTTTAAATTTACTAATTCAACGAAGGATATGCAGACATGTTTATATGGACTTTTGTATTTGTTCTCGTGTTAGGAACTCTCCCACAAAATTTGTAAAGATATTTTTGTAAGACGCTGTGTGTGTGTGTCTGCGCACGCGCGCGCGCATGTGTGTGTGCAATGATCCTGTAAAGAAGGAAAAAAATAAAATAAAAAAGGATTTAGGAGGAATCCAATCCAGAAAGGAGAATAAATTTGCTCATCATTCATACACCTCCTTATACCTTTGAACAGGAGTAGAGGTTTATACCTTGTTTAAATTTCGGTTTGCATTTCTTTCCCGAGTTATTTTCATTCTCTTTAATAATCAGTATCCCTTTCCGTCTTAGTGACATTATCACCTTACTTGGAGTGAATAATTTTAAAAAAAAAGAAATAACAGAATGCGATAAATGACATGCAGGCGCATTTATACCAGTATGTTAGGATCTACCCATGTATTCATCCATGTCTGTTCATATCCATCTCTCTCTCACTCTCTCTCTCTCGATATATATATATATGTGTGTGTGTGTGTGTGTCTGAGTGTGTTTGTGTGTGTGTGACGTCACCCTCGGGTCGCTAGTGTCTGATGGCCTCGACACTGTAACAGGTTCTTCAAATCTTTTATTATAACAGCGCGCCTCCCTTGCCCACACTGTGAATTCTGATCCAAGAAAGGCACGCCGAAATCTTGCTAGCTGTACCTTTACCACGTGGAACCAGGCTGGATGGGCGCGTACATTTGGTTAACAAATAAATACGGCACCAATAAAATAAAATAAAATAAAATAATTTCGATAATGCCTGCATAAGTTGCGGAAAGAGTCTTTATATATAAAAAAAATAAAAATAAAAAAAATAATTAGCAAACAGAAAAAAGAATATAACAGTTGTCGAATTTCTATTCTCACAACGGAGCGAAAGTTTTCGTTTAAGAATAATCGGAGCTTCTAATAGTCCAAAATTTTTTAAAAAAAAGTCTTTTCAGGGCTCTTTACGAAGCCTCGCGGAAATGGCCGAAGTGGGGTGTCGATAGGCGGAGTCGGTGCCGGCAGTAAATTCGTTTCGTTTCTTTCGATTGGCAACAAAAACTGGCTTAGCTCACTGGGGTCTCGATTTTTATGCTTGAATTAAATTGTCTTGGGAGGTGCATGATGAACCCGGCGTGTCTATGCAAATGAAATTTTCAACCAATGAGATTACTTCTGCCTCTACATTTCGAGATGGGTTTATATCACTCCCTTGGTTCAACCAATGAGGTAACAATATTTCTGTTGACGTCATTTCCTTTCATCTTCTTCTTGATTCAGCTGATTACGTCAACAAATCTAGCTTTTAGCTTGGAAATTTTAATTCCAGTGAGGCTTATAATTCACTTGTATTCTCAATTTTTACCCCTTTAACTTCATCAAAAATTTCCGACAGTCGTGTTTTGACTACCTATATTTTTCACTTCCACCAGCCACAAAGCCCAAGGTTTCTAATCCATTTTCGTATAAACAATGCAAACATATATTTTTCCTTTCTATTCTCTTTGATTTCCAGCTAGATTTTTCAGATTTTAAAAGTTTTGCAACAAATCTGTTAAACTCGACTCATATCGCGATAGACAATAAACTGCAAAATCAACAATGCCACTAGTAATAATTTCTTTCGCTCCGTCGTATTAAACTTAGGATTAAATCTTTCTTTTTCTTTTTCTTTTTCACATGCAATATTACAAGGCAATCTTAAATAAGGCCATTACATGTTACATATATATGTTACGCATGGCAATCACGGTTTATATATATATATATATATATATATATATACACACACACACACACACACACACACACACACACACACACACATATATATATATATATATATATATATATATAAGTAATTCATCGAGTTTTTATCCGAACTCAACGGAATGCAGAAAGCACTAGACGGCCGTTTCGTCCTATATTTGGGACTCATCAGCAGTGCGCATCCACTACCAGGAATTGAAACCCGACAGTTAGGTTCTTGAGCAAACGCCATACCAACTAACCACGGACCCTGGTAACGAAGCGGTAACGAATTAAACTCAATGACGCGCCGCGCGTTCACATATTACGTGGTGGAACTCATCCAAGTTCCTTTACCCATAGGACGGTGTCTCCCAGATCCACGACTTCTCTCACCAGGCCGCTCACCCCATAAGCTGGTTCGAGCAACGATATAGCAGCAACGATATCTCTCTATCTAAACTTATTTATAAATGGAACATTGTCTGTGTGTGTGTTCGTTACCTCTAGACTCCGAAACGGCTGAACCGATTTTCTTGAAAATTTACACAGTCGTACTATAAGCATCTGCGAGTGTTCTTGGCTAGGTTTTGTGTCGAGGTACGCCCGATAAATATCGAAATTCGATAATCGAAAAAATCGAGTTATAGAATGTATGGTCCGATTTTAATCAAATTTGATACACTCATAGACAAAGACATAAGAAACGATATTCATAAGTTTCAAGGTTGCAGTTTTATCCTTGGATGACTTACTTGACTCCGATATTGGAAATCGATACATCGATATCTTAGCCGGTCTGATCAAAATCAGTTTTTCAGCCCTTTTATTTTAGTTTTTGCTTCGGGTTTGGCTCTAAGTAGGTATAATTGTAGTTCTTAGTCTCAGCCATGATACCATTTACTCAGAGGACTGATTTAGTCTTCAAAATTCAGTTTACGACGAAAAAACTTATTTTATATCGATACCAGGAAATCAAAATTTGACTTTCATCCATTCATTTTTCTTTCAGTCTACGGTTTCGCTTTAACTGGAAACAACTATTGCTTTTTAATCTTTCGTATCAACGTTCAAAGACTCTGAGCTCCAGGACCATGGATTAGTTTAAAGCTTTCATTACACCCGAGCATACTGCTAGTATATATATATATATATATATATATATATATATATATATATATATATATATATCCTCACTGCATATTGCGTCTATCTCCTTACGCACTCGAGAAAACTTATATCTTATAATATATAACCTATACTTTCATGAATTGATACTGTAGTATAATACGGCAGCTTATTGATCGCATAAAGATGATGCTATTGGAAATGTTTTTAATTACTGCGTCTTTAAAAATTCAAAATAAACAAAATAACAAAACCATTTCTACTTTATGTTTTTCCAACACAGTGAGTCAGTTAAGTTTCTTCGGTAGACTTAGCGTGATAATGGTGGTTATGACTTCTTGAGTTGAGGTCAATCAGTCAGTCAAGTGCCATACGGGATATACGCTTTGGCTGATCATGTCTCGAAAGAGACTGGGCAGAAGATTATCGCGCAGTAGGTTGTCATTGCTTTCTGCAGTAGACTGGTTGCCAGCCAAGGCTATAGAATCTAATCTGTCCTATTATTTAACCCATAAAGGAAGAGAAGAGAGGGATTAGCGTCTTTCCCCAGGGTATTTGGGCGTAAGTGAATGCAAGGAATTCAACTGAAATTCGAACTCAGCACCCCGGTCTCTCATTTTAGAGATGATCGCCCAAGCGTGTATCACGTCTGGAATAGATAGATAGATAGATAGATAGATAGATAGATAGATAGATAGATAGATAGATATCAACAGACTGAGATAGATAGATAGATAGATAGATAGATAGATAGATATCAACAGACTTAGATAGATAGATATCAACAGACTGAGATAGATAGATAGATAGATAGATAGATAGATAGATATCAACAGACTGAGATAGATAGATAGATGAGATAGATAGATAGATAGATAGATAGATAGATAGATAGATAGATATGAACAGTTTGAGATAGATAGATGTCTAGATGCAAATAATAGTAATGTTTTCACGCTGACACACATACTAACCTGATAGCTTATATCACTGCAGGGACTCCTTTATAATGGAACACTTCCAGCTAAACTAGGACGTATTGTAAGCCTAGTAATGACGAATGCTGACAAATAAAACGAGAGGCATCAATATTGAAAGTCGGCCGACCAGACGAGAAAGAACGAGATACGACGAGAAAAATAAGGAAGAAAAAACAAAGAAAAGAATAGACAATAAGTAAAACAGAAGATAGATAGATAGATAGATAGATAGATATGAACAGGCTGAAATATAGATAGATAGATAGATAGATAGATAGATAGATAGATAGATAGATATGTAAAGAAATAGATAGATATGTAGATAGATAGATAGATAGATAGATAGATAGATAGATAGATAGATAGATATGTAAAGAAATAGATAGATATGTAAAGATATAGATAGATAGATAGATAGATAGATAGATAGATAGATAGATATAAAGAAATAGATAGATATGTAAAGATATAGATAGATAGATAGATAGATAGATAGATAGATAGATAGATAGATAGATATGTAAAGACTTCTATAGATAGATAGATAGATAGATATGTAAAGACTTCTATAGATAGATACATAGATAGATATGCAAAGACTTGTGTTCTATAGCCTTGACTGTCAACCAGTCTACCTCAGAAAGTAATGGCAACCTACTATGGGATAATCTTCTGCGTAGTCAGTCATATCTCGAAAGAGACATGATCGCTCAAAGAGTGTATCACGTATGGCACTTTACTGACTGAATACAATAGTTGGAATCATGATTAAGGCTTTTTCTGGGCATAAATTGGGGCATCGGTTTTCTATTGTTATGAAGTAATAAACTGATCCTCCACTAATTAATACTTAATAATATAATACATTTCTTTTCCAACTAGCTATGAGTCAAATAAAAGGACAGATTGGGTTCTATAGCCTTGGCTGGCAACCAGTCTACCGTAGAAAGTAATGGCGACCTACTGTGGGATAATCTCCTGCCTAATCAGTCCTGTCTCTAACGAGACATGATCGCTCAAGTGTGCATCACGTATGGCACTTAACTGACTGACTGATATATAAAAAATAGTTTGTCCGAGAAAGAGAGTGAAGTATGCACGTCTTATATTTCCGCTTATTTTCCTTCAAATTTTTTCTTAGACATTCAGCTGACTTAAATTCGACTGGTTCTTCTTGCCGAACCGGCCATCAAAAAGATGCCATCATCTTTATTATTATTTTTTTTAATGAATGCTCACCTATATTTTAGGTTTTGTTTATGTGTATCTTTTTATATATATATATATATATATATAAATCTATATTTTGGCACTTACTGGGACAGCTGCCCAAAAATATGCCACACGTTTGAAAATTTCACACTCGTATATTCATTGGGTTTAATTATATTTTAATTGGGTCAATATATCTATTTATTATATATTTTAAAATATTTATTTCTTAATTTGGAAGAATAATGCTTTAATCCGATTAACTCGTAAATATTTTTGCCAACATCAATTTGTGCATCTGTTTTTTGTTTTTTGTTTTTTTATTTTATATATTAGAATTTGGAAACGAAAGAGTGAATGGTGGATGCTATTTTTGATTTCTAAAAATATCCAAAAGGTGGCTTTTGTGTTTGAGATTTTGTACGTGTATTTTATGAATTAGATGAAACGCAAAAAGAACAATTTTTTTCTCAGAGTTAGATGTTATCGTATAAAAACGTTTTCAACGAAATCAGTTCGGCTCATAAAAACACGAAAAGATTGCTTTGTCTGCAAAATACTTAAGATCTGTGTATTCAAAAAGCATCAACTCTTCAGTTATCTTCAATGTTCATAAAATATGTGTATAATGCGCATGCGTATGCTGGAAACGAGGCAGAGACACGGGAAGATAAGAAGATTTAGTTTGGTAACAAGAAAAATAGAAAGAAAGATCTACTTGCATATTTTTACTATTGTACATGTTTGAATCTACGGCCTTTACTCAACTTTATCTAGGATAAGAGGGTAGGATCTGCCTGAAACGCAATATTCCTGAGCCCGAATCAGCTTTTTATGTTTTATTACTAAAGTTTTCAGTACACCAAGTACCACTCAAGGTAGAGGGTTCATTGTGGGGTTATATTGACATAAGTGCAGATTAGAATTATATATACACTACCGGCCATAATTATTAGGCAACACCAGTGTTTAAAAAAAAAATGACGTCTGTCATACAATGTTTTAGTATTTATTGCCAAGTGAATAATTGTAAATGAAAATAGAATGCTTCTTTTGTTAATACTGAACAATAACATGTGCATCAAATGAATTTATAAATATTTAATAATTACCTATATTGCAGTTTCATCAATGAAAGAATGAAGAAAATTTACGGTGATCCGGACGCGTTCATCTTTGCTTCCTTGTCTTGTAAAATTTTGCAAAATAATAATAACAAAATAGCCATTTTATTTTCATTTAGAATCATCCACTTGGCAATAAATACTAAAAATAGTATGAAATACATCATTGCTTTTGAAAAACCGGGGTGGCGTCATAATTATGGCCGGTAGTGTATATATGTATATATAGATATAGATATAGAAAATCTACAGGGTGCGATGGGTAAATTGTCGCTATTTGCCTTGCAAAATTTAGGCAAAGTAATAATAACAAAAGAACCATTCTATTTTCATTTAGAATTATCCACTTGGCAATAAATACTAAAAATAGTATGGAATATATCATTTCTTTTAAAAAAACTGGGGTTGCCTAATAATTATGGGGGAAGTGTAGGATATATAATGGTTGACCTCAACTTGAGGTTAATATTTTAATGATCAAGGACGTATCCTCTTGGGAGTCTGTTCCAGAATGTAGCCACTGTCTGAGTGGAAATTGTTTCTTACAAATAGAATACGGGTGAAATAGAGATGATTTGACCCTGTTTACATGGCTGTTATATAATAACAAAACTTATGAAATTTTATTTGACTCAGTCTGCTTTAGTGATGAGAAAGGTTTATCTTTATTGTCATGGATGGTTACAAGCTAGAAGGGAGATGTGACTTCTTATTTTATTGCCACTGTTGTATAGCGTGTCCTCGCTATAAATATCTGAAATGTCTGAACCGGTAGAACTAAAGAAGGTCGTCTGAATACTTCCCATAGAAATAGCAATAGTGATAGAATTGAAGCATTTCATCTATGATCAAAAATTCCTATTCTTTTGTTTGCGTGTTTCTATCTAAGATTAGCGTTTGGACACCTGGTACTTCTGGGTCGTAATTTTGTATTCTGGACAAAAATTTATCCTATTTCTTTTATTGTTAGTCTTTACGACAAGTTACGTATTCTAACAGCCTAGTATTAAGGCGTCATATCTGCTGTGAATCGAGAGAAATTCATTAGAAATAAAGAAAACAGTGCTGGATTTTTATGTGGTATAAACCCGCTTAAATAGAAGTGAATGAAAGAAAATCCCCCTATGGATGAGCTAAAAAAATAGTTGACAGAAAGTTGGTTCTTGTTATGGGACCTACCCTTTTTGAACTATAATGAACTCTTCCTATTATTATGAATACCAGGAGAATATGCCTCTCGGCGTGGAGTTGAGTTGAGTTGGGTTGAGTCACCTCGGTATAATACTTGACAGTAAGACTGACCTGTATAACTCTTGTATTTGTTTTCCGTTTAATAGATATGTTTCACTAATTCCCGAGTTCGAGTTTTCTTCCGGACCTATTCTGGGTCCACAACACTATCTATCTCGGTATGTTCCCTATCTATCTATCTATCTATCTATCTATCTATCTGTTATGGGACTATAACGAACTCTTCCTATTATTATTAACACCGGGATAATATGCTTCTCGGGGTAGAGTTGAGTTGGGTTGCGTCACCCCGGTCTAATACTTGGCAGTTAGTTGTGACGTGTAACATTCTTGCATTTGTTTTCCGTTTAATACATATGTTTTACTAAATTCCCGAGTTCGAGTTTTCTTCCGGACCTATTCTGGGTCCACAACATTATCTAGCTCGGTATGTCCCTATCTATCTATCTATCTATCTATCTATCTATCTATCTATCTATCTATCTATCTATCTATCTAGTCTCTTCACATCTATCTATCTATCTATCTATCACTATCTATCTATCTATCTATCTATCTCAGTCTCTTCACATCTATCTATCTATCTATCTATCTATCTATCTATCTATCTATCTATCTATCTATCTCAGTCTCTTCATCTATCTATCTATCTATCTATCTATCTATCTATCTATCTATCTATCTATCTATTATGGGACCTACGCTGATTGGACTATAACGAACTCTTCCTATTATTATTAACACCGGGATAATATGCCTCTCGGGGTAGAGTTGAGTTGGGTTGCGTCACCCCGGTCTAATACTTGGCAGTCAGACATAGGAAGTTGTTGAGAGCCATGATTGACTATGTTATGAAGGAATGTACCACATAGCGGAAGAAATAAGAAATAGTTAAAATACCTCATAAATTAAATAATTACAATGCCTCATCTCAGAAATATAGACAAAATCTAGAAGACGTCAATTCGTTTTACTGGAAAGGATATAAAGAAATGTAAATAATATTATTTATCAAAAAGGCAATGAACTTCATTTTCAATGGCTGCAGTTCAACGAGAAGGCCCTTTTTTTTGAATCGGCGTCAAAAGAAATCTGCTTTTTTTCTGTTTTTTTTCTGTTTTTTTTTTTCTGTTTTTGTTTTTCGTGGAAAACTTTTGAAAGAACATTTTCGACTTCTTCGTTGCTGAACGTTCTGCCACTTATGAAATCTTCTAGTGACCGGCACAAATGGAAAGTTTTGGGTCCGAAATCTTGTGAACGTGGAAGAATCTCCGATCGTAAAGATCTTATATTTTTCCTGGGTTCTTTTTATAGAAAATGTCTTTGCATTGCCATGCTAGTGAACAACACATTTTCTGTTAACGAAAGCAAGAGACAAACGACCCAATGCTTCGTTTTACCCAATGAAGATGGTGGCAACAAATGGCTGGTTTGATGGTTCTTTGTACGCTACAGTTGAAAGTTTCTTGACTAAAATCCTTCCAATGGACATCGTTCGTTGAATTACCTGATAGAAGGACTAAAATAACATTTTATAAAAAGACGTTATCTCTTATTTTATACTTTTATTTTCACAAAAAATGTCGACTTCATCCATTTCATACAAAATCAGGGCTTATTCAAAGCTTATTCAAAACTTATTCAAAACTTATTTAAAACTTATTTAAAACTTATTCAAATATTTCCCCCATTCATTGCTATATTTTGACTTTGCGTTACTTCAGACAAAAATAAATCTATAATATTACTTTTTTCTTTTTATGTCAGCCAACAACACGGAATAACATTTTCGCTTTCTGCGTGTCTTTTTCTTCTTTTTTGATGTTTATTTTCCCCCGTGGATTCACGTTTCTTTTCTTCTCTTGTACAGAAATCCGGGCACCTAGCCGCGGTATAATATTTAGCAAGCTTGTTTTCTAGAATCATTACAATTGAGTAGTATGTTCCTAGGTATGACAATAAACTGCATCCGGCAGCAAAGCCTCTGATTTCGAGGTTGTGAGGAGCATGGAATCACCTCTTAATTGTTGTTGTTCCCAGGTCCACCCTGACCCTGGGTGGTAGCACCTGTTAGGGTCCCAGGTATGGGCAAATAGTTAACCCCCAAACTGGAATCAAAACACTATGAAAGTATAAAAATAGAATTTTATAGTAAGATTCCAGGAATACGTTTTTGAAGGAAAAAATACATTCAAGCAATACGTCTTATTCTCAACAAAAACCACTTTAAAAAATACATCAAAGAAAGGTTATCTATATTCTATTCATACAAATATATTGTGAAACTCTTGTCGGCATTAAATAACCCATTGAGTGTGAGATGCCGTAAAACAAAAAAAAAATATCAATGAGACCTGATCTACGAACTACTTTTCAAAAACTAGAAGGCATGTTGAGTTTTCTAGAAAAAAATTATCACAATCTAACTAAATCAACTTTCTCCCCACAACCAAACATTAAAAAAAAATAACTTAAAACTACACCGTTTTGACATTAAATAACCCACAGGGATTGATCCATGAAACAGATCACAAACTCAAACTCAAACAATTGAGTAGTAAGTTCGATACTCACTGATTGCCCAATCAGTCAGTTAAGTGCCGTACGTGATACACGCTTGGGCGATCATGTCTCGAAAGAGACATGACTGACTGGGCAGAAGATTATCCCGCAGTAGGTTGCCATTGCTTTCTGCGGTAGACTGGTTGCCGACCAAGGTTATAGAACCCAATCTGTCCTGCTATTTAACCCATAACTAGAAGGAAGAGACGGATTAATACCTTTCCCAAGGGTATTTGCGCGTAAGTGAATACAATGAATTCAACTGGAATTCGAACTCGGCTCCCCGATTTCTCGTTCCGAGCCGATATCCACTGTACCACAACGCACATCTTAAAAAACCAAAAGCATCTCGATGTGGTGTAATGGTTATCAGGCTTGTCTCAATTACGACTGAATAGTGTGTTTGATTCTCACTGGGTGACCGCACATATTCGGCCTTGTGCCACACCTAAGCTACGCTTAGAAAATCACCCCTTACAGAGAAATCCTCTACGCCTTCTCATCTTATTGTTTTAAACAACCTGTTTTTCTCCTCTATAGCAGTTTTCACACTTTTCAATATTTATCAGCATTATTTTCGACCTGGTCGCTATGATACATAATTCTTCTTTTTCTACGTGCTGTGTCTCTGAAGGACGTAGGCGATCATTGCCTTCTACATATCCCTATTGCTTGCACCTCTTAACACCCTTCCTCTTGTTACCCCTCCAAAACCCTGCTCTGTCATCAATTTGCTTAAGCCCATCAAATATGTCACACGTTGCTTTCCCTTGTCTCTCTTTAACATCGATCTGTCCTGTGTGTATCATATACTCCAAGCCATCCTTCCTTACGACGTATTCGAGAAATTTCAGCTGTCATTTCCTGATGCTAAGTTTCCTTTTCGTTTCCATCCTCTCGAAAACCTCGTCGTTACTCAAACGTCTGGCCCATGGTATCCTCAGCATCTTTTTGTAGAACCGCATTTCAGTTGCTTCACGTCTTTTCCTTCGTCTTTGATGAGATTAGCCAGCATTTCCTGCCATATTGAAGAACAGACACCACATAAAAATCCAGTACTCTGTTCTTTCTTTCAAGTGAAATTTTCCTGTCTCATAATACTCTACTCAGCTTCTGGTATGCATCTTTGGCCACATCAGTACGCCTTCGAATCTCAGTGTCTCACTTTTCGCCCTCTGTTAGAACACTCCCCAGGTATTTAAATTTCAGTATCCCCGATTTGTAGTTGGCATTTTGGGCTCCTCTTTTTACTGATGATCATGCATTCGGTTTTCATGTCGAAATGTGGCCTCCCTTTGTCTCTTCTACAAATACTTTCATGGCTTCTGCTCGGATGAGCTTAAGTCACTGATGCCTCCTCAACAGGTGTTTACTCGTGCAACCAGACTGGCAACTGGGTCCCACCCATTCACAGTCAGGTTAGCCAAATGCAGACGACAATTCTACTCCTGCAGCTTCTTCTCTCGCACTTCCCGCCTGTGGAACTCGCTCCCGTATTCTTGCTTTCCTGACGGCTACAACCTCCAGAAATTTAAATGCAAACTCAATACTCATCTACTAACCACTGGACTCTAGCTTTCTCCCCACCCCTGTATAACCTTCCCTTTCTCTCCACCTATGTATCTGTCATCGCACCTGCTTTCTATTGTTCCTTTCTAACTAGTTTGTACTCCTCACTCTTTTCTAATTAATCTTTTTACATTTATGTAACCCCCCTGCACATCAGTGGCGTTTCCACCTTGCTCGGAGTGAAATGATTAAAAAAAAATGTAGGTTATATTATTCCCTTGTTTCCGCTTTCTTTAGCTACATTCTGTAGTAGGTCTTGAAGTTTCCTTTTCGTGTCTGTTACCAGCACTGTATCATCTGCGTATCATATATTGTTCAGATTGTGGTCGCCAATAACGAATCCTGTCAAGACTTGCAGGGATCTCAGAATTCTCTCTGTATATAGGTTTAATAGATCTAGTGAGAAGACACATCGTGTCATTATAATTCGCCTCGCTGTGGGGAAATGCTTCGATAAATTACTTGTGTATAATACGATTTCTGTATACGATGACCCTGTGTTTCTCAAGCTAAACATAGAGCATAAAATATATTATTGAGTATAATACCACTCTGTACTACACTCAATCCTATGTACTTTTTTAAAAGTTGTACTATAGTATCCATTAAAATGTCAACGTCTCATATTTTAACAAATATTTAATTTTCTACGATATTAAAGAATAAAAATAAAACGTACGTTATGCCTCTGCGTCGTTTATTCCTAGTTTCCGTTTCAAAACTTTTTTTTAAAATAATTTCAGAAAAGGCAGAAATGCCACTGATGTTCAGTGGGCTACAGCGAGAGATTAAAAAACGCACAGTGGATGTCGAAAAAAGGATCAATGAGAGATGGGAATCAAGTAAATAAAAGATGGCAATTGACTTTGCATTTAAACTTTTGGAGATTGTAGCTATCACGAAAGCAATCAAATGGAAGTGGGTTCAACAAACGGGAAGTGCGAGAAAATAAACTGTTAGAGTAGAAGAGGTGGTTACATTTAACTAATTCGACGGTAAAAGGGTGGGACCTTAATGTCAATTTTTTTTCGAATTGCCGGGGAAATATGCTAATTAAACATACCCGGTAATAGATTTTATGGTGATGATTAATCTATTATAATGATTGTAATGAATTTATTATATTTGCATGGTTTAAGAAACCATCAAAATAAAATAAAATGTATTTCATTAAAGAATGAAGAAAGAAAACTAATAAAATATATCTATCTAAACTTATTTATAAATGGAACTTGTGTATGTGTCTGTGTGTGTGTGTGTCCGTTACCTATAGACTCCGAAACGACTGAAAGGATTTTCTTGAAAATTTACACAGTTGTACTATAAGCGTCTGCGAGTGTTCTTAGCTAGGTTTTGTGTCGAGGTACTTCCGATAAATATCGAAAATCGATAATCGAAAAAATCGGGTTATAGAAGGAGTGGTCCGATTTTAATCAAATTTGATAGACTCATAGACAAAGACATAAGAAAAGATATTCAGAAGTTTCAAGGTTGCAGTTCTTACAATAGTGCAGAAAATCGATAATATATATATATAAGGCAAGATGTTTGTGTGTGTGTCTGTTTATCTGTCTGTATGTCCTTTAAACAAATACACAATTTTTATCCGATTCTCACCAAACTTCACACAAATATTCTTTAGGCTGAGTCTGAGCTCCAGGACCATGGATTAGTTTTAAAGCTTTCATTACACTCGAGCAACGACGGGCTATACTGCTAGTTTGTAAATAATTTCTGTCAACACATGTCTAGTTCCAGATTTTTATCAGTTGTGCTGAGTGTATTGACAATCTTGCTGTTTCAAATAAAAGTTTTTGTAGGCGGGGTAAAAGTTCTAAAAACACTTACTTGTGTATAATAACCCCACTTTTTTACCTTTAATTTTCTGACAAAATTTCACGTATTCTGCGCGTTAAAATATATTAGTCTTGCAGACAGAAGCTACTTTAGTGAGTTGAATCCTCAGTGACACCCACACTCTCTTGACCTGTTGCAAAACAAATAATCTCTGCCAATAAGTATATATCTAGAGATTTTAATCTACAAACAAGTTAAGCAAAGTATTAAGAAACAGGAAACTTTCGTTATAAACAAAAACAGTACAAAACTGTTATATAATACCGGCAGCGAATTCTAGAGCATGTTTCCCAAAATAGAGAAACAGACTTGAAGCAACAGAAAGAGAATTCTACAGAAGGATGGTAAGAATACCATGAACAGAACCTGTAAGAAGCGAACAAGTTTTAGAAAAAATTAAAATAAAAAAAAGACACATACATAGTATCAGAAAGAGCCTGCTCAAATTTTTAGGGGATAGATGAAGAAAGAGAACTTAGAAAATTCGACGTATTGAAGGTAAGATGAACAAAGGAAAACAGTGAATAACCTATCTAACGAGCTTATGTAAATACCTGACAGAATAATTAATTGGTAATCTTTACTAAGGGCTACAAACGAAAGGAAGTTGTAGAGGAACATGATCATCTATGCCATGAAGATACACAACACTTACAAGTCGCAAGAATTATTTTTTGGCGTATTTAAAAATTATTTTTGAGCAAACAAATCTTGCATGCATCACTGCTATATACATACACTCCCGGCCATAATTATTGGGCCACCCCAGTGTTTTAATAAAATGATGTATTTCATACTATTTTTAGTATTTATTGTCAAGTTAATAATTGTCAATGAAAATAGAATGGTTCTTTTGTTAATACTGCACAATAAAATGTGTATCAAATGAATTTATAAATATTTAATAATGACCTATATTGCTGTTTCATCAATGAAAGAATGAAAAAAACTTTAGGGTGATTCGAACGAGGTCAACCGTGCTTCCTTACCTTGTAAAATTTTGCAAAGTAATAATAACAAAAGAAACATTCTATTTTCATTTAGAATTATCCATTTGGCAATAAATACTAAAAATAATAAGAATTACATAATTACTTTAAAAAAAGAAATTGGGGTGACTTAATAATTATGGCCGGTAATGTATGTTCTTGAATTGCTTGACGGATCAACAAGAACAAATCAAAAGAAATGACACACAGACATGTATACATAAATCTAAACTTATTTTTAAATGGAACTCTGTCTCTGTGTGTGCGTGTATGTATATGTGTGTGTGTGTGTCCGTTACCTATAGACTCCGAAATGGCTGAACCGATTTTTTTGAAAATTTACACAGTTGTACTATAAGCGTCTGCGAGTGTTCTTAGCTAGGTTTTGTGTCAAGGTACACCCGATAATTATCGAAAATCGATAATCGAAAAAGACGGGTTACAGAAGAAGTGGTCCGATTTTAATCAAATTTGATACACTCATAGACAAAGACATAAGAAACGACATTCAGAAGCTGTTTGTGTGTGTGTGTGTCTCTTTATTTGCCTGTATGTCTCTATTTTTTTCAGTCCTTTTATTTTAGTTTTTGCTTCGGGTTTGGCTCTAAGTAGGTATAATTGTAGTTCTTAGTCTCAGCCATGATACCATTTACTCAGAGGACTTATTTAACCTTCAAAATTCAGTTTACGACGAAAAAACTTATTTGATATCGATACCAGGAAATCAACATTTGACTTACATCCATTCATTTTTCTTTCAGTCTACGGTTTCGCTTTAACTGGAAACAACTTTTGCTTTTTAGTCTTTCGTGCCAATGTCCAAAGAGTCTGAGCTCCAGGACCATGGATTAGTTTTAAAGCTTTCATTACACCCGAGCAACGCCGGGCTACACTGCTAGTATATATATATATATATAAATGCAGTTTTTATTAGTGTGTTATTATTCTCCAGTTTGTGAATAGGAATATCTTTATTCTTTTGGATGCTGGTTATTCTCTCCAAGAAGACACGGCAATTGCGTGAGTGAATTATTTTAAGTGAGTAAGGAATTGCACAATGCCAGACATACCCTCTGGGCATCTCCTTCAAAATCTAGCTGCAAGCTGACGTCTCAGACAGCTGGTGGCGGACCACTAGCCGTCAATGGCCAGACTAACTTTCAATACAAATGAACCTGAGATGACTGTAACATCACATTGAAATACCGGTACTCATGCGGTCTTCTTCTTCTTCTATGTGCGCTGTCCTTTCAGGACGTAGGCAATCATGCCTTTCCACATCTCCCTGTCCCTGGTGGTTCTTAGCACACTTTCTCCTGTAACACCGTGCAACCCACGTTCGGTCATCCACCTGATCAGGTCCTTCAAATATGTTATCCGCTGCTTTCTTCTACTTTTTTCCCTCTGTCTGGCATGTTAGTGACAGGTTCTCTAAGTCCCCCTTCCTGATTGCATGTCACAGGAACTTTAGTTGTATCTTCCTGATGCTCAGTATTAATTTCCTTTTCGTCTCCATCCTTTCCAAAACCTCATCATTGCTCATTGCTCACATGCTCGGTCCATGATATCCGCAGCATCCTTCTGTAGAACCACATTTCAGCTGCTTCAAGTTTTTCCTTCATCTTCAAAGATATTGTCCAACATTCACTGCCATATTGAAGAACCGACATCACATAGCAATCCAGTACTCTCCTCTTTGTTTCTAGTGAAATTGTCCTGATTTTTTATTATTTTACTCATCTTCTGGAATACTTCTTTCGCCTGCCAATTCGCCTACCGAACTTAAAACATGTTGAGTCATGTTAGTGCAAGTGACCGCTTGGAAATGCCACGTGTTGTAAGCGAGTGATGTAATGGATAATGACACGAACTTATTAAACGGAGAGTTGGGTTCTAATTCCAGTTGGGTTCGTTATTATTACTTACACGCAAATACTCTTAGGAAAGGCATGAACCCATCTTTTCTCACTTCAGATATGGATTAATAAGTAAGACGTTTATCACTAAATCATCATTATCTAAAAAAATACCTTACAAATGTTTTCCGGCTTTAAATAACCTGTAAAGGGTTGATAAACCGTGGAAAACAAATCGACCAACCAACAAATAATCCTCTTCTCGTATTTCGCGGCAACGGTTCAAAGAATTTTCATTTCGTTAAAGAAACACATGACATAAGTTTTTCATTTCTGTATCGCCTACCACCTGAAAGCTTTTAACAGAGTTGAAACCCAGCCAAAATTTCAATCGGAAAACACACACACACACACACACACACACACACACACATATATATATATATACGAGTGTCATTCAATAAATAAGGTGAATTTTTTCGGTATAAGGACTTCTTATACAGATAGAAGCTTACCATTTTTTATAATTTTTTTTTCCTTTATTTCTTTTTCAAAGTGATTTAATGTTTTTTGCAGATTCAAAAAAACTTTGAGAGTTTTAGAGATTAACAAAGATGGCCGCCCAAGAAGCATGCTCCAGGATTGAACAGTGTTTGGTTGCTGAAGGGTGCAAACGAGTTGAAATTCATAGAAGAATGTCAACTCTATATGGTGCCACATGTTTCAACCCAAAAAATGTCTACAAGTGGGCTAAATTGTTCAAAAAGGTTTGAAAGTGATGAAGTCAAAAGTGCGATTGGATGAGACACCAGTCCAAAGATTTTTACGCTGAGAGAATTCCTGAAGCTTGTACATAGATGGGAAAAGTGTGTGACACTGCTGGAAGATTACGTTTGAAAAAAAAAAAAGTAAGCTTCTATCTGTATTAGAAGTCCGTATGCCAAAAAATTCAGCTTATTTATTGAATGACCCTCGTGTATATATATATATACGAAATTTTACGAAATCCGTTACGAAATGGATTAATTCCGACATAATTTTAATTTATTTGTTTATCCATTATTATTAATGGATACTCGTATTTACAGTCAAACAGATCAATTGACTGTTTCCCCGAGAAGACGCAGGTTCGAATCCTGTAGGAGGACGTATATTTCTAACAAGGTTTTTCTATTATTCAGGCCAAAAGATATAAATAAATATACTGTCTTATTATTAAAAAAACAAAAACGACTATTTACCCAAATACAAGAATCCATTAAAAATAATGTTTAAACACACACACACACACACACACACACACACACACACACACACACATATATATATATATATATATATACTTCTGAAATGAGGTATTGTATTTATTTATGCTATTTACATCAATTAGATAAGAGATTCTACGTTAAATTTTGTCAAGATGCCTGAGATGAATAGCAGGGGCACCCGACCAGATGTGACAGCAACATTTAATGCACGATATTTGGGTAGATCAGTGGAGGGAATAGGATAAGGACTGATAACGAAGGCGTAACATTGACTTATTGTAACAAATGACAGGAAGTTGGAGAGAGCCATTATTTCTTACACTTGAAAAATTAGATTAGCATAAAAGAAGAAGAAGCATACAGCCCTTTCCTGTATAACCAAAATTAAAAACATTAAATAGAGTATCACCCACTTAAAAGATCAAAGGTGCAATAAATCAACACTATATATCTGTGTGTGTGTGTGTGTGTGTGTTTGTTTGTGTGTGTGTGTGTGTGTGTGTGCATATGTGTGTGCGTTCATGTGTGTCTGTGCTTATGTGCGTGAAGCCTTTTGCAAATTACACTCGATTCCGAGCTGATTCAAGGTGAAAGTATCTAGGTTCTTCGGATTGTATTAATTATTATAAAGCTATTACTCACTCACACACACACACACACACACACACACACACACACACACACACACACACTTATTTGCTAATTTGCCAAAAATAATGTGTCACAGATGTACATTTTATTTTTGCAAGTTTTTCAAAACCGAGAATTAACTTTTGTTTACAAATGTGTCGATTGCTCAAAAATTACCAAAAGACTGAAAAAAGAAAAAGATAATCTAAAAATTTTACATTTTAATCAATATAATTTCTAATTAGAATATACCAGAATATTTTGCTTACTGGAAATATTATATTTAAACATGTAGCTTTCAATTAAAACTAGAATACAAGTTTCAATTTTTTTAAAATTCAATTTAGATGTTAGTTATCGAAAATGAGCGGAGGTATATATATATATATTTTCAAAAAAATCACCTGAAAAAGAAGCAGTCCACATACAGGGCTAGCTTCGAAACCCGAAAATCTTTGTGTAGTGATAGTATGAATTTATAAACCATTGTAACAACTATTACACTATATATATATATATATATATATATATATATATATATATATATATATATATATATACTCTACTTATGCCCTCTGTTGTACTCGCCATATTGATGAACTGTGGTTCAGCGAATCAGGACTGTCTGCAGATGACAATATATATATATATATATTCGTTATAATTTGGAAGAATCTAGTCAGTACCTACTTGATTCATCAATATGGCTACTACCGAGATTGTATATATATTTTAGCTGCCCATACGTCAATTGCCATCTTCTACCTCCTTGATTCCCATCTTTCTCTTATCTTTTCTTCCACATCCCCTTCTTTACCATTTTCTTTTTCTCTTCCCTCTCCCCTCACTATCACACCTTACGCACCATTACAAAGATATACATATATATATTCAAATAAATAATACACTCATATATATATATATATATAATGAACGTATGTACATATACAGACAGTCAGTTAAGTGCCATACGTGATACAGGCTTAGGCGATCATGTCTCGAAAGAGACATGACTGACTGAGCAGAAGATTGTCCCGCACTAGGTTGCCATTATTTTCTACGGTACACTGTTTGCTAGCCAAGGCTATAGAACCCAATCGGTCCTGTTATTTAACTCATAACTGGAGGGACAGGTCGGATTAATAACTTTATCAAGAATATTTGCGCGGAAGTGAATGCAAGTAATTCGAACTCGGCTCCCCGATTTCTCGTTCCGAGCCGATATCCACTGCACTACAACGCACATGGCATGAAGAAAGAAAAAAAGAACACACACACAAAAAGAAAAGAAAACAAAAAAAAATATTCTTTACCGATGCGTTTCGTCCACTGATAGATGTTATCCTGCAGATTTGCCTTGACAATGTTCAACATATTACCGGCGCGTTTTCTCCACTGTTGAACATGGTCAAGGTAAAATGCATTGATAAAATGTATCAGTGGACGAAACGCTTCGGTAAATAATAGGTTTTTTTTTTGCTTTTTTTTTGTGTTTTTTGTTTGTTTTTTCTCTTTATTCCCATGACCGCTTTTTCAGATATATTTTTATTTATATCTGAATTTATCTACACACACACACACACACACACACACACACACACACACACACATATATATATATATATATACAGTACTTTTCAAAAATATTAGGACAGTATTAGGAAAATATGAGGATCTTTTACTAGCAGTATAGCACGGCGTTGCTCGGGTGTAATGAAAGCTTTAAAACTAATGCATGGTCCTGGAGCTCAGACTCTTTGGACGTTAGCACGAAAGACTAAAAAGCAATAGTTAAAGCGAAACCGTAGACTGAAAGAAAAATAAATGTATGTAAGTCAAATTCTGATTTCCTGGTATCGAAATCAAATAAGTTTTTTTCCGTCATGAACTGAATTTTGAAGGCTAAATAAGTTCTCTTAGCAAATGGTATCATGGCTGAGACTAAGAACTACAATTATACCTACTTCGAGCCAAACCAGAAGCAAAATCTGAAATAAAAGGTCCGAAAAAAATAGAGACATACAGGCAGATAGACAGACACGCACACAAACATCTTGTCTTTTATATATATATTATCTATTTTCTGCACTATTGTAAGAATTGCAACCTTGAAACTTCTGAATGTCTTATGTCTTTGGCTATGAGTGTATCAAATTTGATTAAAATCGGACCATTCCTTCTATAAACCGATTTTGTCGATTATCGATATTTATCGGAAGTACCTCAACACAAGACCTAGCTAAGAACACTCGCAGACGCTTATAATACAACTGTGTAAATGTTCAAGAAAATCAGTTCAGCCGTTTCGGAGTCTATAGGTAACGAACACACACACACACATAGCGACAAAATTCCATTTATAAATAAGTTTAGATACAACGTTTCGACCAAGTATCCTCTGATCATCATCAGGTGTCCATAGATTGGCTGATGTTGATTATCTTCTTGATTATTGCGAAATATCCCGTGAAAGTATTCTTATTGTTCTTTCATGTTGGAATTTAGTTCGTCAATGCGCAATAATCAACGAGATAATCCACATCAGCCAATCTTTGGACACCTGATGATGACCAGATAGTATTGTTCGAAACGTTGAGTCTATTATTATACCTATATCAACCAAGATGAGAACAAAAGTTTGAAATAATGCCAAGATTATTGAAAATTACTCATTTCAAATGGGGATTTCATATTTGTTAACTAGTGTCGCACTATGTTAGGCTTAGTAAAAATATATGATTAGCATAAAATATGACCAAAGAAAATAAGAAAAACAAATAAGAAAGAAAATACGAATAATTTAAAAGAAGAAGAAGAAAATATTAGATATTTGGCACGTGAAATAAATACCGGCAAGCGAAGTCAATCAGTTAAGTGCCGTACGTGATAGACTCTTGGGCGATCATGTCTCGAAAGAGACATGACTGACTAGGCAGAAGATTATCCCGCAGTAGGTTGGTATTGATTTGTTGGTAGACTAGTTCCCAGCCAAGGCTATAGAACCTAGTCTGTCCTTTTATTTAACCTATAACTAGAAGGAAGAGACGGATTAATACCTTTCCTATTGGTATTTGTGCGTAAGTGAATGCTAGGAGTTCAACTGGAATTCGAACTTGACTCCCTGATTTGTCGTTCCGAGTCGATATCCACTGCACCACAACGCACATCTATAATAAGCGAAGACATGTTTAAAATAGGAAGAGGTATTAAAATACAAGAAATACACTCGTTTTTATTTCTCTCTGTTTTAGGTTCTGCTTTTTTTTTTCATTTTTTTTTTTTTCATTTTTTTCTGTTTTCCACCAAATATCGTCTTCATTTCTTGACAGCAAGTACATGCATGATGCTGAAAACGAATTATAAACACCAAGAGGTCCTTTCGCATAAAATTTTCAAAGCCAAACATCCTTGTGCACTTCTGGTTCCAGTTACAGCCTTTTCAGCGCAACCTTCTAAGATGCAGGGTGACTCATTGCTTTCATGTATAAAGTGCCAACGGCGGCGTAAGGATATCCGGAATGAAACGCGGTGATGCGGTGCAAGAATCAGCGCCCTATTCTTACGTTATTTTTTCTTTCTTTCTTTCTTTCTTTTAATCTTTACTTCATTGATGCGAACTTTTTCTTTTCTCGTAATAATTATGTACATACCTTTTTACTTGTCTTTTCTAAATTTCAATTACATTTTTTCTTACTCTTCTCATTCCTTGCAATTTTCATTTTTGTTTTCTCTATTTTCTTTATTTCTTTCTCAATTTCTTTTCTTTTTTTCCTATATTATTTTTTCTCCCTTTCTTTTTCTTTTTCTTTTGCCAATTCATTTGTCGTCATTGATTTAGCCTGTTAAGTTAATTTTCTCTTATCTGTTCTATCGCAAATTATATTTAATTTTTTTTAATTTACCAAATACGTTGATATTTTTTTTATTCATTCTTCCTCGTTTTTTTTCATTCTTTTATTTTTTTCTTGTTTTCTTTCTTGTTTTCTTTCTTGCATTTTTACTTTTTTCATTTTCTTTCTTTCTTTCTTTCTTTCTTTCTTTAATCCTAGTATTTCCTTTTACTTTTCTTTCTCCTTTCTTTTTATTTTTCAAACTAATTTTACCTTATAAACTTTTTCTTTCTTTCTTTCTTTCTTTCTTTCTTTCTTTAACCCTAGTATTTTCTTTTACATTTCTTTCTTCTTTCTTTTTCTTTTTCAAACTAATTTTACCTTATTAATCCTTTCTTTCTTTCTTTTCTTTCTTTCTTTTTTCTTTCTTTCTTTAACACTAGTATTTTTTGCCTTTCTTTCTCCTTTCTTTTTCTTGTTCAAACTAATTTCTTGTTAATCTTTCCTTTCTTTCTTTCTTTCTTTCTTTCTTTCTTTCTTTCTCCTGCCCTCTGGATCTCATTTAATAATTTTCCCGATTTATATTTATGCATTCATTAGAATATTTCTTCTAAATTCCCCATCTTTTATTAATTCTTTAATTATTATTGTTTACTCCGACATTTTCTTTTTCTTTCCCTTTCCTTCAGTTCTTCCGCTCAATTCTGACCGCATTATGGTTAACCTAAATATGATTACACCCATATCAGTCTTGGAAAATCTTATTTGTCTTTAAACTCAATGTTGCGGCCTTGTACCGCTAATATTCGTTTGCTTTCATCAACCAATCCTAAATTTCTGTAAAACACTCACGTTGTGTCTTCGCGTCTATGTAATTATGAAAGAAAATCAACATATTTGAATATTCTGGAAGTCACATCAACGCTTATATATATATATATATATATATATATATATATATATATATGGCAATGTGAATAAGTATTAGGACAAGAACTTTTTTATCTTTTATGAGGCAAGAAAAAATACTTGTTACAAAATCAATTTGATATTTATTATAATAGCCTTTCGCTTTGAAATAATAAGATAATTGTGACAATTTACCAATCGCGCCTAGCATGTATATATATATATATATATATATATATATATATATATATATATATATATATACAGTACTGTGCAAAAGTATTAGGACAAGAGCTATTGTATCTCTTATGAGGCATACTGACAGAAAATAAACAATTTAATTAAAGTAATTTTATTTGATTTACCCAACAAATGCTTTTACAAGAAAAAAAAATACTTGTTTCAAAATAAAATTTAATATAATATTTAGTATAATAGCATTTCGATTTGAAATAATAAAATAATTGCGACAATTGCGAGAATATCACATTGAATACATCGGTTCTCGCTCAATCACCGCAGTTAAGCAACGTTGAGCCTGGTCAGTACTTAGATGGGTGATCGCTTGGGGATACCAGGTGCTGTAAGCGTATAGTGACGGATGTGCGTTGTGGTGCAGTGGATATCGGCTCGGAAAGAGAAATCGGTGAGCCGAGTTCGAATTCCAGTTGAAATCTCTGCATTCACTTAAGCACTGGTACCCTTGGGACGTATTAATCCGTCCCTTCCCTCCAGTTATGGATTAAATAACAAGTGTAGGACTTGGGGACCTTGCCTTTAAAAACAAATTCCAATGAATCTTGATACTCTAAAAAAAAGTATTACTAGACACAAAACTCATATAAAAAACAACAATAAATTGTTGAAAAGAAAAAGATATTACCAATAAAAAAAAAATTAGTTGGCATTAAATGACCCGCCGAGGTGTTGATATGCCACAATAACAAACCGATCAATCCACTAAGTAACGCACCTGAGGAGAAAAATATTGATCTTCCTGTTGATGCATCAGTTATCAATTATGACTGAGACACCAGCTTTTATTTTAGTTAAAATTTTAACCTAATTGATTCAATTTAATATTTCAAATGAACAAAATATTTTATTATATTTTAAACCAAATTTAAATTGATTTTTTCTGATTATCAGTTAAAATATCTAAAATCGTCTGTATTGGCAAATCTGTCTACACAACTGATTAAATTAACCTGAACTGAAACAAATATTACTCACTGTTTCTTTAAAATATCGCAGTAAAGCATTTTTATCACAAAAGTGGGGGTTTTTTTATGAGATATCGACAACTCCATCAACAAACTAAGGATTTCATACTTTCAATCCATGATTTTGTTAGCTGAAGATTTTCTCAGAATAGGTTGCCATTTCTTTCAACCAATGTGAGACAACCCAATCTGCTTTGCTATTCTACCCATAGCTGGAAGGAGAAAATATGGTTTAATACCTTTCCTAAAGGTATTTTGCACGTAATTGAATGCAATGAAATCCACTGGAATTCGAACTCGGCTCTCCAATTTCTCATCCGTGCCGATATCCATATGCAACACAACGCGAATTCCTAGGGGTATGTAACTGTAAAAATAGTTGGTGAATATAACGGAAAACATTTTTATATTATGTTTTAACTGCCCAGTATTCTTTAAATTTTCAGAAATTTTGTATACAATCTAGTATTTTATTGACTTGTAGGTATTTTGCCATTATAAACCTTACTTTCAAAGACGCTTGTTGAGGAAAGGTTTAATAATTGCGAATAAGTTTTACAATTGCTATAGCTACCTCACTTATGTTTTGATATTGTTGTGTATGGGCACCCGTATTAACAAAAGTCGACACGTTTGTACAAACAAAACAAATTCAAAATTATTTTTTTAAATATTGTGCGTCATTAATCGTAGTGTGTGTTTTCCATTTATGATTAACAGTCTTAATTTAATAAAAATTTCATTTGACCGATACAAATTAACATTGAATTTTAAATGATCTAACCGAAAGACGAGGAAAATCATTCCTAATCTTCATTGTTCATCAAACATTTTTCTCAAGACAATAGTTTCCGTAATATATTTTATTCATAAAAGCAATTAAAAGCTTTTATAATTAAATAATGTCTTAATTCTACTGCATTTTTTAATTTTAAGATTCAGGTTAATTTTCTGTAACTGGGTGTACTCTTTCCACATAAGTGAATCTAATGAACTGGACTGAATTTCGAACTCGACTGTCGGAGTTCTCATTTTGGCCGCTATCCTTTTTCACCACCCGCACATCCTTCTATATATATATATATATATCTGTTGTGGTTTCCAGCATCACGACTGATACTCGTCTTTCGAAAAAGCTCCACACTGAAATAAATAATATCAATCTTTCATTGATAAATTTTCGTTTTAGGTCCCGAAGGCTTTTCCCCCCTTTAAATTTATCCAAAATAGCATTATTTCAGTGCAAATATATATGCTGAACTCAAATCAACAATTAGTCATTGTAGAAACCAATCTTTATTGATCTGAACGCCCATAAAATAAAACGAACTACATCTCTCACTTTTTGTCTCCCGTAACTCTCACGAAGTCATGTAATTAACTGCTGAATGACTTTCTGCGTAGGCAACAAATTTCAGCCAATTTACTTACTTTACTGAAACTTCTGCCTATTTACTTCCTGTAATGAAAGTAATACGCGTAGAAATACAATCGCGTATTACTTTCATTACAGGAAGTAAATAGGAGGAAATTTCAGTAAAGGAAGTAAATCGGCCGAAAATAGACCGAGATTTGTTGTCCTACGCGTAAAGTCATTCAGCAGTTAATTAGAAATCGAACTATATTTTGTCTCCCGTAACTCTAACGGGAGACAAAATATAGTTCGATTTTTTTCTGGACGTTCAGATCAGAAAAGGTTCCTCCAATAATTAATTGTTTATTTGAGTTCAGCATATACATTTGCGCAGAAATAATGCTATTATGGATAAATTTGAAGAGGGAAAAGCCTTCAGGACTTAAAACGAAAATTTACTCTTTCATTTTTATTTTCTTTCTTGAGGAAATTATTTCCTCTCTTTCTAAGGTTGTATAAATTTTTTTGACGTTAAAACGAAAATTGGCTCGCCAAGTTCAAATCGTAGACTAAACTGCTCCATTCGCTTTTGTAAAAATACCCTTGAGACAGACCAGTTCTATTTCTTCTCCGCCATGTTATGGGTTAAATAACAGCGTAACGATTCTCTAAACTTGTTTGTCAACTACTTTATGAGAAAGTGAATTCGGAATTAAAAACTTTGAAAATACCAACGAGAAATCAATACTTTTTCCCCCCAATAATCATGGCAATTCATAAATAAATACAGTAACAAGGGAGTTTTAAAAACAACCATTTTTAGTTCGCTGATTTTGGAGAGAGCAAATTGCATGCTACAATAAATTATTTTCTGATTTTTAAAAATATTTTTCTTTATCTTTTGCAGGTAAGTACCTAACACTTCCATATAAAATTAATTACGGTAAGGTAAGTTCACTACTGTTTTCTCCATTTAAAATAGAGTTGTTTGTTAAATATTAGATATTTTCAACAGGAATCGTTTTTTGTTTTTTTTTATTTTTTTATCTGTTTATTTTTTTCTTTTCTTAATTCTTTCGAGCTGGGTAATGGAACGTTCCTTGTTTTTCACTTTTTAAGATGATTACGATGTTCGAACGCTCTTGCTGAGAATACATGAAATGAATGATAACAAGCACAACGGAAATGCTTTTTTGACGTGTTCTTGTAATGGCGATGGTTGGAAGAAGGAAATTACTGGAAAGTAATTGAAACTCATCTGAAGCGAGCTGAATATGTAATGCTCCTCATGCCAATGATATTTCCACCGAGCTTCTTTACGACATATGACTTCATCGAATTTCTTTTAATGTGCTTCTTTCGAATTTATATTTAAATTGGGGTCCACAGAAGAGAATGTGCACCGTTTCGGGGCCTTCCTCACAACGGTTTCACTTGCACACCGGCCCCAATCACTAATGTGAGGCCCCATTATAACGATATACAAGTGTGTTGTAGTTATACTAGTTCAAATATCTAACGGAAATTTACGAAAAATTTACTAAAAATTTCAAAACCCGTCCAACC